>WAAD01021857.1:12075-22123 GCA_013389945.1 Fregata magnificens | reverse complement strand
TGTCTTTCCCTTGCTCTTCCTTTGAGTTTAATCCTTTTTTCCTCTGATACAAGAAAAGAACACTAAAAAACATTTACAAATGTACCTCGATATTTTTCTGCCAAGGATTTAAGCAGAAATCCTCTGTACTGCTATTCACTGTGACCATCCACCTCTCTTCTCTTTTTTCTGTCTTCCTTTGTGTAACCATTCTCCATTATCTGTTCCACTGCCCATCTCAAATGTATTGATCTCATGAGAAAGGGGCCACCTGAGAAAGCACCCTGAGTTATTTCCGCTCCTTGCCAAACTATATTTTTCCCAGGGAACTGAAATTTCCCTTTCCAAAAGAAAGGGGAAGTAACTGTATGCAAAATAGCTTCAGTTCCTCTTCTGTAGCTTTACCACCGCACAGTAAATCAGCGCTTAAGAAGGGTGCCATTAAAAATAAGAATTAACAGTGGCTGAGATATTTCCAACACAATGACTTTTCATTCGAAGACACTGCTTAGTCAAAAAAAATTAACATTTGGCAGACCGTTACCAAAAGCTAGGCAGATTTCCACCAGAAACCTTCCCATTCTCCCATCAGTTCACCTGACAACTAGAGATCACCCCACACTGTCAGAGACGTGGTTGATCTCGGGGCTGGGCACTCCAGAGCCTTCAGGCTCAGAGATGGAGAAAAGCCCTGATCTGAATGACAATTCATGGTGTGTCTGAATTCCTCCCATTCTCAGATCTGATAGCCCAAAATGCTGTGAGAGACCTATAGCAGATCACCACGACCCCAGGATGCAAGGGGAGTTATTGATTTGGACAAATATTTAGAGCTGGCTTTCTCACAGACTGTGCCTTGACCTTTCATGCAGTCTGCAGGTTATCTAAGCCACTGCTTTCTGAGTAGAAGTCACAAGAGTTTGCAAGGAGTGGAACAATGGCATGAAGAGATGTTTTGCCTCTAAACTTGTGGGATTAGTAAACCCCTTTTTCATTGAAAAATGTTTAACAAACCCAGAGAATCTCTAAATGCTTGCAGATAATTGATATGAGTCAAGGCATTTATTCAAATGAAAAACCCCATTCAAAAGCATTTGTGTGCAACAATATGCTGTTTTATTTATTTACTTATTTGACAAGTCCAGACTGTGCCTTATGCAGCATTCTCCAGCGCTCTGTCTACTAGGGTTTTAAATGACTCAAGCAGCAATGGGCCTACACCACATCCCTTGGGAGGTGATTTCACAAACCAGAAGACCTCACACAGGAAAGACAGCCTAAAATGCTCCCTCCAAGTTAATCTTTCACTCTGGCATACCCTCCCAGCCTTCTTGCAGTATTACCAAAAAGCTCCACTCATACCTCATCACATAAGCAGGTGAAAATCTGATGGCAGGGGAGGTGCTGTCAGCCTCACAACATTTATAACATTTTGATTGTGAGAAGCGCTCCTATAATTGTTGTGCACTGAAGCTGAATTATGGGTTGCAAGGAGGAAAGGACAATCCTGCTTAGACTTTTTGTTCAGTTTTGGAAAGGTTGTTTTTAAACCAAGGAGGGAGAAGTGGCACAAGGCCTAACATTTGTAATCATAAATTCAAACACTCAACAAACAGGCAGGGATGTTTAGCCCACTAGAAAGAAGGGACTAAGCAGGATCCAGTCCTGAAGGAGTGGATCTTTGAATTTGATTTGGGCTTCCTAACCAGAAATGCTACAGAGATACTTACAGATACGAGGATAGTAACAAAGTGGAGAATGGTGTGGAGAGAAATGAGAGGAATCTGAAGGCAACCAAATAACACTGCCTACATATATCCCCCACAAGTACTGAACATCTGCAGGAGACACATTTGTAAATGGATTAGAGCCTTGGAATAGTTAGCGAGTTCTCCATCTCACTGCAGTGTATAGAATAGATAAATAAATAGTGGGCATATGTGATATATATTTAGATCGTGCATTAGACTTTAAAATCTCTGTCTAACTGAATGCATTAGCCTGTATTTTCTGTTTATGTCTCTGGGATGCCATGGAAACACAGCACTGAATCCTAATGGGTCTCTCCTGGCAATAAATAAACAAAGTCTTTGTCTATTCTTGTTTCAATTTCTTTCTTTTTCATTTTTTCATGTAATTTACAATTTCAAAAGGAAAACAGACTTACCCCCACCCATTCTCTTTGGTTGCAAAGTGTGCTGAAGATAAATGCAAAATGCACCTTCTAGTGGCCATGTGGCTTTCTATACAGCTGCTACTACCATTTGTAAGTAGTGAACGCTGCCTGTTTGTGTTGAACTTCCTTATAAGGAAAAAATGTGGCCCATATAATTAAACCTTGAGTCAGAGTTCTTTTAGTAAATTGCAGCCTAACCTAAAGAGCACTTAATACACTTGTTGAAATTGAAAGCTGATACATAAAAGAGCAGACATAAAATCTGTTCTTTTCCTTACAAGTCGAAGAGGCTTCAGCCAGACCCTTTTTATATAGACAGTAACAATGTTCATTGCCTTTAAACTGCTCCTCCAAAGCAATGACACACTATCACTTCCCATGCTCCAGAGCTTATTAGAGCGAACCGAAGCAATCATCCCCATCAGGCTAACGCACAGGAGCAAGGTGAAACTCTAAGCACCAAGTGATAGAAATACTGAGTATCACACAGCATTGGTTTGCCATCTGGCACCTGCTGTCCCTGTCTGAAATGAATAAAGTCATCGAGAGGGGATGTTGTGCGGTAACATGAGTAATAGAAAGACTGATAATTATCTATGTGGAGAAGTGGGCAGATTTAATTAGACTACTCAAATCTGAAGAGTCAACTGAATCCAAAGGCAGTCACCTCGGCTGCGGAGGGCAGACATACGGTTGCTCTCAAGCTTTCAGGTCAGACTGAAATTCACCAGGGACCTTCATAACTAATTTAGAAATGCAGTGCCACGTGCTTGACTCTGCATCTGTCAGGCAGTTCTTTGGCAAGAACGACGGCAATACCAGGCATGCAGGTTTGGTGCAATGCACGCTACAGTCCCTGTTGTACTAGGTCTGAGTAACAAGCTGTCTCCTGTGAGCCTTTCCAGCCGCCCCAGCAAAGACAGCAGGTCAGCCCTGGGAAGAGGGAAGCAGGCAGAAGGGGCAGTGTACAAAATGCCCTTAGGGTGCCCCTCAGGTATATGGGTCTCCAGTATAAGTGTGAAACCAGCACACTTTATGGCAGCCTTGAGCCTCCAAGATACACAAGGGCTGCTGATGAAGTGAGGCAAATCACCTGGGTGGTGCAACTGATGTTAATATGAATCCAATTCATATAATGATAAATTAGTGTGCAGGGGACCAGGTGGTGGAGAAGCAGTCTTGGAAATGACAGGTGCAGCATGTGAGTCTTGAAAACCTTCTCTCTTACCCTTTTCCCAAAGTGAGGATACGCACATAAAAGAAAAATCATGGATTGCTTTCTATTTCTGCTTTTATTTTTTCTGCTTCCAGACGAATGGAAACAATTGTTCATTCACACTCAGATTTTACTTTTCTTCAATATGACCAGCAGGCTAGGATAATAAATATTTCAACCTTAAGAAATAATAATATACTTAACGGTTTTCTAGTTTTCCCTGGAAGAAAAAAAAAAAAATAAGTTGTCAGAAACCACATAGTATGTAAGGGAACAGTCAGACTGTCACAATATATACCGCAGAGAGAAATGTTAACAAAGGAACTAGTCATGACAACTGGACAAGAAAATTAAGTAGATAGGTGGACTTAATTCAGTCTGTTGCTCTAGCATTTCCAAAATCTGTAGGGCCTTGATTGCGCTTCTATTTTGGACATGATGTTATGCCAGAAGGCAGTAGACTGTGAGGAATCTACCATGCAGGGAATGACTATTCTCATCAACTGCTTTCCTCCTCCTGCGTCATGTATGGCTATGGCACAGTTGCTTCCCCTGCTCCTGGCCAGCAAAGAAAGGGAGCAGATGCTCCCCCAGGAAGTAACTTGCTATTTGAGGAAGTGGCAGCAGTACAACAACCCAGGACCAAAAGAGAAGCTGGAAGCATGAGCATTTTGGACTTTGCAGTTGGGCTTGAGTCAAACAGAGACAAATAGGAGCGACTCAATGAGCAACACAGCGTGAACTACTCTCAGCTCAGAACGCTACAAATTCCAGTTCTCCACTAGCAGACAAACCAGCTAATCGGAGCTTCTCACACCTTAGTCATCTGGGAGAGCCATAAAAAAAACATAGCAGAAATAGGACTGATTAATACTAAATTTTAAGTTGTAACTGGTTAAAATATGGTACTTGACTATAGCCACCTTCTCCAATTTTAGCACCCTGGTTAGATACAAATTTTGCAGTAGTGACATGTCCAAGTGGTGGGGTCAAGAGACCCTGCTGTCTAAGGCGCTTGCTTTCAGCTAGTGGAGATCTGGCAAAAGATTGCCAGTACAAGAGAAATTGTTCATAAATCACTCAGGTACATGTCAGAGTCTGCTTCCTTCAGTGTCTGTGTAGCACCAGATTATGTGAACCTCTATAAGACACAGCAGTCAGTTTTACGCTCTTGCCAGATGTCTTTTAAATGTGTAGTTCTTCACACCTTGTATAAGTGGTGAACACCAACACAGAACAGCTAAAACAATTACAGAAGATTCCCGGGATTTTGGATTGGAGCCGTCTGCAAATGTACAAAAAAGGCATGACCTAATCCCATCTTCTTTGACAGAGGGAGCCAAATAGCAACTCTCTCAGTTGAGGCCAACAGAGTCAAAAATATTCTTTTCAATGGCTTTTTCAGGGAAAAAAGAGAGAGAGAGACAGATGGCTACACAAAGCTGTTACACTGCATCAAGTGCTTGCTTCAAATTCACACGCAGCACTGTTGTATCACAGAGAGTGTCACATTTTGCCTGTGTTTACCCTCTGCCCCTATTTTAATGAATATGTCCAGGCCAGGTTGTTAAATACTTTAAAGTAGTGGCTACAAATATAACTCAGATTACTTTTAACATTCAATGTGCAGCACGACAAAACAGCATGATCTAATCATTCTGATGACAAATGCTGCAGAAGTATAACATCAACAACAGCTTACTTTACTGGTGTATGGCATTTTTTAACACTAGGGTTCTGGGTGCTTCCCAGCTCTTAGAGAAAGCTTGGTTCTTGGTTGAGTTTCAAAATCTGAACTGAAATCTGAATTTTTCTAAGTGTTTTCTACCTACATATTGAAGCTTTGGGATGTTTAAAATGCAGATCTTCATCCCAGTTTTGTGACTTGCCTGTTACCTGAAGAGTTACCATCTATGTATGTGACAGAATTACTCTCTCATTTTTCTACAGAGTCCTATGGCTTCTAACTCAGTAGCATCTGAAAGCAGACAAACCTTCTTTTCATTGCTATCACCATACCCGATTGAGTTTTATATCAGATATATGTGCCTCATTGTAATCCCTACAGGGGGGTCTTTCTTACACTTCACTGAAATGATTCCTCTGCTCAAGCCCTTCTTCCCTGCCCTCAGCCATACCTATTAAGACCTGGGCATATGGCTTCCGAAAATTCTGTAAGGCAATATGTTCTTTTTATGCAAATACCAAATAATTACATCGTTCATGCATTCCGATCCATTTTTTCCCTATGCACTTATTTCTCTACCACTTCAAGTTCCATCAGTTCTCCTCTCCATGGCCCACCAACCGTATACATTGCCCACACATTAAGCTGAATGCTTTTGGTGTCAGAAAAATGTCTTAGATAAATGGTTTTTTCTCTAGTATGGTATTTTTCTCAGTCCTTTGAAACAAAAGGCACCATTTTTCTGATACTCTGTGTTTAACACCTCTGACACACTGGGGCAAATCTATCACACAAGATCACCAGGAGCTTCTGAAGCTGTACGGAGTGGTTGCCAGAGCTTTCTGGTGCTGATGACTCTTATCTGTGAAATGGAGCTACTCCAATAAGGGCCAAAGATACAACATCTATTCCTCTGCCTGATTTAGTCAGCCATCAATTGTACTTGCTGTATTTTCCTCTATTCTGAGGACTTCATGCCTTAGTTCTTAAATCAAAGGGAGATTTTGTCAGATAGTTGCATTGTTTCATATTGTTTATTGCACCCCCACTGTTTCACATGGCAATATCTTTAAAATATATATGTGTATATTCACATATGCAAATTACTTAAACCTCATAACCCCATCCTTATGCCACACTAATTGTCTATTCTCAAGCTGTGCTTTTTGAATGTATCCACATCTGATCCTTTAAAAACACTTCTGAGACTTAAACAATTGATGTCAAACTGACTGGTCTAATTTCCTGCAATTTTTTTAGATCCTTTTCAAAAGTAATTGGGGCATTGAATTAGTTATTTCTCTGGCCTCCAGAGACTTGTCTTATTTTCTAAATTTTCTTTAAGATTTTATGCTATCTTTCTCTATTCTTTGCCTGCATCTTGCACCTGGTCAGATGCAAGACCCTTTAAAGGGTTCAAGACTCTTCAAGACACCATCAGCTTAAGGATCACACTCTATCTACATGCTTTTCAACTCCTACTGTTACAAATAACACCAAAGGCACCTAGAATCAAGAGACTAGAGAAAATTATGCTTCCATTTTCTTTACTTTGTACGCTTGAAAGCACTTCCTTCTGCAGCTAGTTTTATGGTTTTCCTTATTTTAACTAGCTTCACGCATTTTTTGTACAGGTCACTCAAGCAGCTGCAGGAAACACAACAGCACAGTTTAAAATAAGAAGAAAAAAAGCTAAAAACACCTGGAGGACCTGGGAACAAATGTAGTGGCAGGAATTGTTTTTAACTCATTTTCTAAGCAGACTAGAGTTGAAACTATTATCAGCTCTTCCTGTGGAAAGGGAATAGGTGACAGCAATCTGTGCTGCCAAAGAGGAAAGGTGCTGAGACCTGCACAAGGTATGTTTTTAAAGGTCCCTTGCAGACCCACACAGCAGATGAAACAGGCCCCACATCTTGCCCTCCCTGTGGCGTTATGTTCTGGACATGCAGCAGCTACCTGGTTGTCCCAGCATCAGCGTGATCCCTTTCCCCTCCCTCTCTTTGCTGACAATAAAAGTTCTTATTTGCCATTTACCTCCCATCCCACTGCCAACAGCACGAAGAGGGCTGCTGAACATAGAGCAGCACATTCCCCATCCCAGCTTGAGCAGCCGGGACACCCTGCCCTGGGAGCTGGTATCTACGAAACCATCAGGGCTCCCCACAAATTCCTCAGCACAGGCAGAATGACTAGCATCTCCTTTAAAGAGGTGGCCATCATGGACACCAGGTGTCCACCCACATTACAGAGAAATCCAGGATATTTCTCTCCAGAAGATGTGGCCTGAGTGGAGTGACTGGAGCTAGGCGTACTGTCCTTCTCTCCAAGCAACAGGACTGGTGCAGCTTCAATCCCTGAATATCTCCAGTCGACAGGCTTTCACAAATAGACCATTTTCCCTTTCTCCTCAAGGCCTCTACACTTGGCGCAGACAGGGCACTCCAGCCTGGGGCATACTTTCTAGATTTTCCCTCTGGCGTATCCCTACCTAAGCATTGCGTGCAAGATCTGGACAAAATTTAGTAGCAGAAGTGCAAGGTGATTAGTAGCAATAATTTCTGCTTGGAATATTGCAATAAGAGTGCTAATATCTGGATTTATGAATTTAGCACAAACTCATGCTGTACTGTCATTACCATCGGACCAAGAAAGAAAGCAAATGTGGTCCTACCTGTATTAGTCTATATATTTCCAGTAGAGATAGAAAGTACTAACATCATACAAAATCCTAGTGAGGGCTCATTTTTTTTCAGTTCTGGTTGCTCGTGTTTGAAAAAGAGAAATTCAAAAGGATGATGCAAGGTAGCCCAAAGATATCAAAAATAGCATTGAATAACCTTGGCTGCCAAAAGCAGCTTACCGCACAGAATTAGGACTTTAGCTTTAGAGGACATTTTAAGTGAATTATTTGTTAAAATTTTCTTTTTAATTACTTGATACATTTCCAGGGAGTTGGCATTTCCCAATAAATAAAAAACTAACTAAAGTTCATAGCATTTGGTTTTGTACCAAGTTGCAACCAGAGGCTTTGCTCAGCAGGGGAATGACCCAAGTACAGAATTTAATGGATTTGTTTACTTTAAAATATTTCACTTAACTTCAAAATTTCAAATCAGATTTCACCTTCAGTTCTTTTGCAGATGTTTTAGAACTTCAGGTGATATTGGTTGTTGGGGTTTTTTTTCTTTTCCTCCCATGTCAAACAAGTTGAAAAGCAAAACTAAAGGTATTTGATCTTCTTCACGATAAAGTATGTCTATGAACTTGGGAGTGTTCCTGCACCCAAGTGGCAGGGGAGAAAACTGGGAAGAATTATCAGTGTTGTTTACTTCAGAACATCTTAGAGCAATCAAAGGCAGGAAAATTGTAGGAATATGGTTTCCAATTTTTTGGTACAGAATAAATCAAGTAGTTCTCCCAACACAGCATTCATTTTACTCGCTAAATACAGCAACTGAGACAACCATAGTATTTATTCAAAGAGGTACAGTAAACCCTAGATCTCAGTTCCTTCAAATCCAACAAGCTGAGCAGTTGGGGAAAAGGTTTCTTCAAGTCTTGGTTTTCCATGTAGTCACTGCTTGAGACAGATAAAGAAACAAACATAATCTGAAATGTCAGCAGTCTTCTTTTCTGAATAAATAGCATTTTCTAAAAAAAATGTGAATCTTCCCACTGGATTAAGCTGCTTTCTCAGTTTGTGTTTGCTTTTTATAAAGTTTTACAACATTGCAATAAAATAATCATCATTATGGTGCTTTCATTTCAGTCTTGGAATAAGAATATCCTGAATCTTCATATATCATGTCACAGAAATCAGTCTTCCACACAAACTAAAAAAAGTCCAAATATGAAACTCAAAAATATTTGAATGGGTTTTGCTCAAATATACAAGCCACAGCAACCAATGCTAAGTTCAGGACATTCATGGAAAAAAGTCATAAAAGCGATTTCTTTAGGAATGTTAATAGCAGATAAATAATGATTGCTAGAAAAGAAATTGAATTTCAGTCTTTCCCATAACAACCACAGCGACAACTTGAGCTTTTAACTTACTAAGATTCTTTTGAAAAATAATAATGAGAAATAATCTGTTGTCCTTTTCCTGACCTCTTTCTACCAAACTAAACAGCTCAGATTTTGAATATTCATATTCAATAAATGGAATAAAGCCCTAAGTGTTTGTGTCACACTGTCTAATAATAGATGCATTTGAGGAAATCATGTAGTTTGAGAGGAAAAAGTGGTTAAATTTAACAAATTATTCACTGGAGATTACTCACTTTTCTCTGATGAGAGCAGGAAAATGTGACAGCATGAACAAAGTTTATAAGCTCATTCGTGTCAGCTGAGCATAGTTTTATGTCAAAAAGAATGAATGATAAAAGCCACAAAGCAGAATATTAAAATAAATACCTTCAAGGGAAAAAGACAGCCAAGACTACAACAAAAGAAAAAGACAGCATAGATAGACCCTATTCCGAAAGTACAGCAAAGAATTCATCACTTTACTTTGTATTTCTAGTTAAGAGAAACATGGGAAAGGCACAGAAACGTTGGTAACATCAAAACAGTAACTATTGTGCTTTCAGAGCCCCCAGTCCTTTAAGGAAGAAGATGACAAATGGAGGTGACACTGTACCTACGCCTCGTGCTATACCTTTTCTTTGACCCAGACTCTTTTTCCAGAGAGTATTGAGCAGCACTGAAGCAACTGTGTCCAGTGACCAACTAGGTGAAGAGGTAACCAAGTATTTCACAAATAGTTCTTCATCACTGCAGGAAAGTGGAGTAGATTTTTGATTCCTTGTAAATCAAAGGTGAGCTTTGCCTTCAGTGAAGTCAGGAACTGTATCCTGATTCCACAGCCGATGGGCAGAATAATAGAATCATAGAATCATTAAGGTTGGAAAAGACCTCTAAGATCATCAACTCCAACCATCAACTAACACCACCATGACTCCTAAACTAGGCCCTGGAGTGCCAC
>WAAD01021857.1:1721-12003 GCA_013389945.1 Fregata magnificens | reverse complement strand
CTCCAGCACCTCAGTGTCCTTCTTGTAGTGAGGGGCCCAAAACTGAGCACAGTATTCGAGGTGCGGCCTCACCAGTGCTGAGTACAAGGGCACAATCACTTCCCTGCTCCTGCTGGTCACACTATTCCTAATACAAGCCAGGATGCTGTTGGCCTTCTTGGCCACCTGGGCACACTGACGGCTCATGTTCAGCCAGCTGTTGACCAGCAGCCCCAGGTCCTTTTCTGCTGCGCAGCTTTCCAGCCACTCTTCCCCAAGCCTGTAGCGTTGCATGGGGTTGTTGTGACCAAAGTGCAGGACCCGGCACTTGGCCTTGTTAAACCTCATACAGTTGGCCTCAGCCCATTGATCCAGCCTATCCAGATCCCTCTGCAGGGCCTTCCTTCCCTCGAAGTTTGACCTCAAATTCTCCTGGTGTACCTTTGAGAGATGAGTCCTTTGTATTTTACCCAAATGCCTCTTGATCTCTCAAGTTTTGGTGTTAAGTGTTTAAAATTCTGCTCACTCACTAAAACGTGATCTGAAGTTGCTTTTAATGGCCAAGTAAAATACAATTTTATTTTCATTTCAGACAGTGAGTAACTTGATTTTCTGCCCAAGATGGTAATTTTTCAGGCTACTAGATTACCAACACTCTGGTAGTCTATGGCAAGTTTTTTCAGATGTCATACTTTTGCTGGTGATAACAGCTAAGGAAATATGGGTGACTCTTCATTGGCTTTACTGGATCTGCCTTTATGACCCCTCAAAACTCATCCACTCCCTTTCTGAGCAATGAGACAGAGAAGTGAGGAAAAGAGTGAGAGAAAACAAAGTAGATTGAGAGGCTTTAACATTTGCGTGAAGGAGTATTGTCGTTGTCATCCTGTTGTAATCCAACATGACAAGCTGAAAAGAGAGTGTTATTATACACTTGCTCAGAAGAGAAAGCAGAGGTGTCACAAATAGAATAGAAAACAGGAATCACAATATGATCTGGCCAGACTATTCACTCCTTTGCTGAAGAAGCCCAACACCAACACTGAGAGGCCGCACAGGTGCTGGTTAGTTTACTATGTCTCACCTTGAGAGCTAGAAGGAAGAAAAGATGACAAGAATGCCTTCTCCAAAATGAAACTACCAAACCATTTCCATATATAAAATAAAAACTCTCAAGGAAACAGAAAAAAAAAAATAACGCACAGGTTACAAAATTGTGAGAACTGCCAATATGAATAAGAAGAAACTTCTGCTCTAAGTAACTATATAATTTTTCTTTCTCCTCCCCACCCCAAAAATTTCTTTGGGGTTGGAGTTTCTAATACTTGTTTTCAGGCTGTAATTGAATTCTTACTGAAAGAGTGAAAAAGACATCTAATCGATACATACCTGAGTGGCCCACATGTAGCTGTATCAGAAAAGCCATCTTTTCCTGTAATCACGAAGATCCTTCCCATTGCTTTTCTCTGGAATCAGCGAAGAATACTTTGCCCACTGCCTTATGGTACTTCAATATTTACTGTTTTCTAATTTCTGAAACTTTCAACTGTTAGAAATTTTCAAAGATAACTCTTTGTCATTCAAAATCACCATATACCATCTCAGATGTCTTTTACCAGCTGCTACTAAATTCTTTATTGATGACCAGTGCCTGTTTAGAGGTGACGTCTTGTGACCTTGGATCTTGCTGGGTTTGCAGAGGCTTATTTAGTACCTTATCCCAACACAACAGACCTTATCCCAACACAACAGACCTTCTTCCATTACTTCATAACTAAACACTTAAGTCTTTGGAAGAGATAAGGAAGTAAGGGGAAAAAATATCTGAATTAAAAACTAACTTAATTTTTTTTTATTGGCCCAAACCAGGGTGAAAGAGAAGCAGATAAACTTCAAAATAAGAAGCAAAAGGCACATTTGTGTGTCTTGCTCTTTGCACAGCATACATAACATGAAGGAGCCTGGTAAGCACAACAGAATCCAAATATCTGGTTTATGAAATGTATAACAAATATCTGCATACACTATAAGTATTCTTAGATGTGTGCAAATTACATATCCTGTGTACAACACCAGTACCCTGTCTGGCAGTAAGCTGGTGGCTTCTGAAACCCAGGAGGCACCCAAGGTTCCCTTTGCATTGTTAACAGCTATGGCTTCGTCTCCCTCCTTTAGGGAGAATTGCCTTGCAACAGGAGGAGGGTGTGAAAAAGCCAGCTGGCATTAGTAGGAATAGATGATATTAAGGACCTTATCCCTCCTCACAGACAGCCCAGAGGGGATGATGTGGGAGAAGCAGCCAGAGTAGAGAGCCAGGGCACTGGAGGGGTCTGAAACAGCCTGAGACTTCCCTTGCTCTAGGGCTACTCTGGGGCCTGGCTGGCTGAAGGGTGACCCCAAAAGATTTAGGAAGCAGCCTAGCAAATGTCTTCAAGTCACCTCAGGACAAAAAGGCCAATGACAGGCCCACGCAACACTCATAGGGATACTCCCAATCCAGGTTGCATAAGGTTACAGAGTCTGAACAGAAATGTCATTACGCCTGACAAGACTATTTGGCAGGGGCAGAGACAGTGGTCAGCATTTTGCAATTGGTACCTCATGCATTTGGTAGCAGCTAGGACAGCTTCATGAATTGAATCATGTTTTTGTGGCGTTCGCTGTGATACGAGATACACCACTAACAGCAGTAGACATTCTGGCACTCACATTGGATTACAGTGGAAACCAGACACAAGATACTAAGAAATACATCAAACATTCATGCCTGCCAGGCTTGGAAAACATTAGCTCTAACTTAGACAGCTAGCTTAGATCAGCTTCTGCTTTTGCATGATCTGACCCATTCTCAGTGTCCCTATCTTTAAAATGAAGTTAAGTGTCTGCATGATTATTTTGAAAGGTATTTGCTTTTATAGGGAGATGACTAAATTTGAGCTAAATCATGATAGCCCTTATTTGACAGCTTCTTGCCATACAAGCCTTCTTTCCAGCTTGGGTGCCAGGCTTATGGGGGACAATGAAGTAGAGGGTGAGGAAAGGGCAGGTTTAGGCATGGCTCTATACAATCTTTTTTCTAGCCAAAGAAACCAGAGAATAAGTTGTTCTGTGAACACAACATGAGTAGCTTACACCATGAAGAAGAGTATTATGGCCTGTTCCTCCTCTGCAGAGCAGTTAGGCATCAGAAAATCAACATTCATTCTCTCCAGTGATCCAGAGGTGATGCAGACCACTCCTCACCATGAGCGGACATTTTTCATTTTGTTTCCAGTCTTTTGCTACTCTGCTTTTTTTTCAGTTCACATCTAGGCTCAAATTCTGGCTGGTAATGCATGGATGCTCTGGAAGAAAAACATTTTGAGGGTCCAGCTGCCTTCTTTCCATCTTCTGAGCATGTCCAGGAGTAAGAGTAAAGACAAATTCCACCCCAGCAGCAAAACAACATGATTAGTTGACCAGACCGAGACAACACACAACCAGGATTATTGAGCCACCAGGGAGTGAAGCCCGGCAATTCAGTGCTGTGCTCATGCTCTTCACAGACAATATTGCGCTGAGCTGCAGGTCAGGGTGCTCATCTGGTTGGAGCGGCAGTATGTTGCATCATGAGATTTCTTCCCTGTGGATTCTCAGATTCATTCTGTCCCATGTTGGCTGCTCTCTTCCCACCAGAAAAGAGATTTTTCTCTTAATGCATTTTCAAGTTATTACAAATATTTGCAATCCATTGGAATACTTGAGCTTTCCATCATGGAAAAATCTGCTGTTAGAGATGGATGAAGCAGGTTGGATAAATCAGGACTGAATGTGACGACTCATCAAAACTCAGACTGCAGAAAGTCTTTGTTGACTTTGTTGGTAAAGATAGGGTGAATTTTTTTAGGTTTATTGATTGTTTTTAAAATATGTCTAGTGTTAAATTTTGTCAACAATATTAGAAGCAATAGCCAAGTTACTCAGGCTTGAAAAACTCAGAAAGTGTAAAGGCTTATTTTCTAGACCAGAACAGAGACCTGGCTAATGTAAAGTGAAACAGCAGGAGTACCTTAAGTTCTGTCTGCTTCTCTTTAAAGCCTTTGAGATTTTCTTATTGTGAATTATGATAATACTGTTAAGTAATTTGTGTACTGTATGTATGGTAGCATTGTTTTTCTTGGTAAAACAGATTTTTGCTCTTTCCGGTCCTCCAAACATCTCTCACAGTAGGTTTAAATTCCTGGGAGAACAGGCTTTTAGTTGTTATGCATCTACTGTGAGCTTTGAAACATATTCCCACAAGCCACTGGGGACATGATATCCCTGATGGGTTTAAGACTTGCACAGGCTTGTCTGTTGACTTCAATGTTTTATTTGCTGTGTACATAACAACTTTGCAGGCTCAAGGAGTCCCTGTATTGTCCTCTGTCAACATATCTGCCTTATGGATACATTTAACTGAACTAATACATTTGATCATGCAACTGTTGAAGGTTTTTATGCATAAACTGCATTCTAAACTGCATCAGTGATGTCAGTTAGCCTCTTTTGAGGTTGAGTCACTCTTTCATATTCTCTGTTTTTGGAGGGAAGGCAATACAGTTGGTGCTATTCTTAGTGACTATTAGAGCTGGCTAGAGGACAACAATTCTATTTGATGACAACTTTCAAAGTTTTTAATTTTTTTCTTCCTCTCTGCACTGGAATAAAAAAGTCTTTTGAAGGTTGCAATGAAGCTGCATTGTGGTAAACTGCCATTTTTAGATTGAAAAAGTTGTGTGCTCACTCTTTTTCTCTCTCTTTTTTCTCCAGAAAGTCCATCTTGAATTTATGAAACCATATAGTTGTAACTTCAGTCAAAATCTATGAGGTTTTATCAGCATTTTGCTATTGGCTACAAATCACAACTGCAGGATAACACTTAGTCCTAGTCTTAGGAAATCTGTCTTCCTAATCATAGAGAAACAGAGTATCTCAAGTTGGAAGGGACGCGTAAGAATCATCAGGTCCAACTCCCGGCTCCTCGCAGGACTACCTAAAACTAAACCGTATGACTAAGAGCATCGTCCAGATGTTCCTTGAACTCTGACAGGCTTAGTGCCATGACCACTTCCCCGGGGAGTCTGTTCCAGCGACCAACCACTCTCTCAGTGAAGAACCTTTTCCTTCTTCCAGTGAAGAACCTGAACTTCCTTTGATGCAGCTTCATTCCATTTCCTTGTGTCTTATCTGTGGTCACCAGAAAGAGTAGATCAGCACCTCCCCTTCCGCTGCCCCACTTGAGGAAGCTGTAGACTGCGATGAGGTCACCCCTCAGTCTTCTGTTCTCCAAGCTGAACAAACCAAGTGACCTCAGCCGCTGCTCCTAAGTCTTGCCCTCGAGGCCTTTCACCATCTTGGTTGTTCTCCTTTGGGCACACTCTAATAGTCTGATGTCATTCTTATACTGAGGCACCCAAAACCGCACACAGTACTGGAGGTGGGGCCGCACCAGTGCAGTGTAGACTGGGACAATGACCTCCCTTGACCAGCTAGTCATGCTGTGCTTGATGCACCCCAGGACATGGTTGGCGCCTTTGGCTGCCACTCATATTCAACTTGCCATCAACCCAACCCCCCAAATCTATTTCCGTGGGGCTGCTCTCCAGTCTCCCGTGCACCAATTTGTACATAGAACCAGGATTACCTTGTCCCAGGTGGAGAATCCTGCACTTGCTCTTGTTAAATTTCATACAGTTGGTGATTGCCCAAGCTCTCTAGTCTATCTAGATCTCTCTGTAAGGCCTCTGTACCCTCGAGGGAATCCATAGCTCGTCCTAGTTTAGTATCATCAACAATTATTTTACAGCAATGCATTACTTAATGTATATTCGATTCCTGCATCCAGATCATTAATAAAAACATTAAAGAGCTCTAGCCCTAAAATTGAGCCCTGGGGAACCCCACTAGTGACTGGCCACCAACTTGATGTAACCCCTTTTACTATAACCCTTTGAGCCCAGCCTGTCACCCGGTTGCTCAGCCAACATATTATGGACATGTCTAGCTGTGTGCTGGACATTTTGTCCAGAGGGATACTGTGAGAGACAGTAACTAACTGAAGTTTTCCTGAGCTGAAGCAGAACAAGCCCGATCTTTTACTGAAGACAGAGGCTGGATTTCATATAGTTCCCTGCACTTAACATATAAACACCTTGGTTTTTCTGCCAAGCAGTATTGGTTTTCTCAATATAATTGAGGTCTATTGGATAGCAGTTGTTGCCCCAGCTGGCAGTGCCTAGAATCGTAAGAGCATTGTTTTCTCTGCTCATTTTCTTCTTAGTGCAAGTCAATATATGTTGCTGTATACACGACACAGAACGCTAGTACTCCTTTTGTTCTTAGCTCACAAAGGCATACTTTTTAAAAAATGACCTAATCATTTTCCAGAACTGGCTATTATCAGGCTTGCAATGACCTGAGATGTGTGTCCTAGGACAGTATTGCTCTGTGGTTTCATGGCACTGCAGCTGCACTTGTTAAAACGAGAATTCTGGACAACACTCTCTTCTGAATCTTCCTTCGCCTCAATTTTAGAACAGAGACTGGAATTCTAGTGTTAAAAGTGAAACGATATTGACTTTAGGCCATCATAAATCTTGCATCCACCAAATGGGTAGAACACTACAAATTTTCCCAAGATCAACTCTGTTCTTTTGACAGAAGTGCAGTGCAGTTTATGTCTACTGCAGATAAATTGTGGATTAAGTCACATTGCATCCTTCAGGTTTGGGATATTCAGCCCTTGTGGGTTGAACTGTTTTACCCTGCACATCGCTACTGTCCTTTTAAATGGATATCTAAATTTTTCTACACTGTAAACTCCATGACAAAAGGATTTTTTTCCCTTTAAGTTAAAATATAGAACTCAAACATTGTATTTACTGACAGTCTGAAGTTTGTCATCTGTTCCATAAGGTAACAGAACTGTATACTTCCAGTTGAGCATATCTTCTTTTAAGTTATGGCAAAGTGCAATTACAGTTTAAAGGGAATATTTATGTACATTAGTTAACAACATCATTGCAACTTAGTGCTCACACATCAACACTTAATTAGTGTAAGCATAAGTGACATAATTGCTACAAGGCATGCATTACCCATAATGTGAGGTAATTTCATGCACTATGCACATTTTAAATATCTACTCTGTATTTTGCCAGGCTGGATTTTTAAATCAATAGGAGATGTTTGCATATAAAGACACCTTAACCTATTTTCCATTTTACTTGCATGTAGAATGTTGTCCAGCAATAGAGCAAAAGCCTTTTTTCCCCCCAAGGAAACTCTAACCAATTTACAATCTTCAAACTTGCAAGTTCAAAAATGTTTGATTTCAAAACAGCACAACTGTCTATGTGTACCGTATGGTAAGTTTTCTATTAAATAAACATATTTTTTGTTCCTTTTCCACAGAATTGTCAGCCTTAATATGCTGGTGTTTTTCTTCTGTAAGCCTAACTATGCTTTTGTCCAGTCCTCCTCTTTGCATGAAATGGCCTTGTTAGCTGATCAACAAACCCAGTGACCTCTTCAAGATCCAATATGTCCTGAAGACACCCAGCTGTTATGACAGCTACAAGAAACCAGTGAGCTAATGAGTAGACAGGCCATCTGGGACTACAGTATGGATGTATAAATAAGTAGGTTCGTATGCACAAAGAAAATGCAGCCATTCATTCCCTGCTTTATTTTGTTTTCTACTTTATGAGAGGATTGTCTCTGGGATTTTATTTTCTGTTTGTGAGGGAATGCTGAAAAGGCAGAGGTTCTCAGCATCTTCTTCACCTGTGTCTTTACCAACACTGTTGGGTCCCAGGCATTGGGAACGAAAATCCAGGTTGATCCAGACATAGACCCACCATCAGTGAAAGAGGAGTTAGTATGTGAATTATTACAGGAGCTTGATCCTTACAAATCGATGGGCCCTGACGCCATCCATCCGAGCATGCTGAGAGAGCTGGCTGATGTCATTGTGAGGCCACTCTCCATAATCTTCGAGAAGTCACGGAGATCAGGGGACGTCCCAGAAGACTGGAGGAAGGTGAATGTTACTCCCATCTACAAGAAGGGCTCAAGGGAGGATCCAGGTAATTATAGGCCCACCAGTCTTACTTCAGTCCCCGGGAAAGTTATGGAATGGATCCTCTTGGGGGCCATTACAAGTCAAATGAAGCACATGACTGGGAGAAGCCAACACGGCTTCACTAAATGCAGATCATGCCTGACAAATCTGGTGGCCTTCTACGACAAAGTGACCTGCTCAGTTGATATGGGGCAAGCGGTGGATGTTCTCTACCTGGAGTTCTCCAAGGCTTTCAATACGGTTCCCCACAGCCTCCTCCTGGAGAAATTGTTGCATTATGGCCTAGACAAGTGGTCTGTGCGGTGGGTGGGAAATTGGCTGACAGGCAGCACCCACAGGGTGGTGGTAAATAGCTCCTTTTCAAACTGGCAACCTGTCACAAGTGGGGTCCCCCAGGGATCGATATTGAGCCCAATGTTATTCAGTGTCTTCATAGTGATCTGGATAACGGGATCAAGTGCAGCTTGATGAAGTTTGGTGACAATACCAAACTGAGTGGGGAAGTAGACGCTCTGGAAGGGAGAGTCAGCCTGCAGGAAGATCTTGATAGGCTGGAAGATGGGCTGACAGGAACCTTATGAGGTTTAATAAGGACAAGTGTAAGGTCTTGCACCTGAGAAAACATAATCCAGGAGTGCAGCACAGACTGGGATCCACCTGGCTGGAGAGCAGCTCTGTGGAAAGGGACCTGGGGGTCCTGGTGGACAGGAAGCTTAATATGAGTGAACAGTGTGCTGCTGCAGCCAAGAAGGCCAATAGGATGCTGGGTTGCATCAAAAAGGGCATCACCAGCAGAGATACAGAAGTCATTGTCCCACCCTACTCAGCGCTTGTCAGGCCACACCTGGAGTACTGTGTGCAGTTCTGGTCCATGGTATTCAAAAAAGATGTGGACAGGCTGGAGGGGGTCCAGAGAAGGGCCACCAAGATGATCAAGGGTCTGGGAAGCCTGCCATATGAGGATAGGCTGAGGGAATAGGGTTTGTTCAGCCTTGAGAAAAGGAGGTTTAGAGGTGATCTCGTCACCATGTATCAGTACTTGAAGGGAAGTTACCAAGATGATGGAGACTCCCTTTTTACAAGGAGTCACATGGAGAGGACAAGGGGTAATAGGTATAAGTTACTCTTAGGGAGATTCTGATTGGACACGAGAGGGAAATTTTTCACAATGAGAACAGTAGACCATTGGAATAATCTCCCCAGGGAAGTGGTCGACCCCGCTACACTGGATGCTTTTAAGACTCAGCTGGACAGGGCGCTGGGCCATCTCGTCTAGACTATGCTCTTGCCTAGAAAGGTTGGACCAGATGATCCTTGAGGTGCTTTCCAACCTGGTGTTCTACGATTCTATGATTCTATGAATGACTCTTCCATCAAACATTGAATGTATTTTGCATACTACTACATCCTAAGAAAAAAGAAAACTAGCTTTATAATCTAAAGACAGGAAACAGAAATTGTATGTGTCTTCCTTTGGGATAATTTGCAGAAGAAGTTACATACAATGAAACAGAGGCAAGAAGGAACCAAGCAGTTTTAGAAAGTTTTAATACTCCCTTGTCATGTTACATAAAGGGCTAGAAATCTTCAATAAGATTGCTGCTTCCTGCTTAAAACCTAATATCACATGCAGCAATTAGTGCTTAATAGCCCTGTTGAAGGGATGATCTAAATTTAAGACCATCCTTCCCTCTTGTTACCTACCACTTATTATAAATAAGATCTGAGGTTTAAATATCTGGAAGAGATTAGGATCAGATATTTCCCTCTGCTTTTTCAGTGAGGGGGGATGGGTGTAGTTAGCACAGCTGACAGAATTTTATATGAAGTCATTTCACTGTTGCTCTTCCTTAGTCAGTAAAAGCACTTTGAAAGCTGGAGGAAATTTTACCAAGGGAATATTTTCCTGCTAGAAAATGTTCTTTCTTATCATATAAAGTCTTCTGCAACAATACATCAATGTTGAAAAGTTTCTTTAAAAAATAGAGAAAAAATAATGGTTAGACTGAGTGGTGGCATTTTTTTCTATGTTAGAGCTGACAGTTCGAATTTTTATTGCAAAGAGACTTTCATTATTGATTTTAATTTTTGTTATTATAAGTTGAATAAATCTATTAAAGTAAAGACTAAAATTGAACATTTTTCTCTAAAACTGTTATTTTTGAGGGTAATTCAAAAATATTAATGTCATTGCAATTT
>WAAD01021855.1:130725-149998 GCA_013389945.1 Fregata magnificens | reverse complement strand
CATCGCTTGCCTGGGGTCTCCCGCAGCCCCCCGGCCCCGCGGGGAGGGCAGATGGGGAGGCGGAGGCGGGCAGGGGGCAGAGCATCCCCCAGCGCCTGCGTGGGCTGGGTGCCGGCAGCAGCTCTGCGCGCAGGAGCTGGTACGGAAACGTGCCGGCATCCAGGAGCTGCCGCGGGAGACGCTGTCGGATGCTCTTTACACCCCCAGGGACCTTCTCCCACCTCTTCTGTGCCCCCCCAGGCTGCCTCGCCTCTCCGTGGCTGCCCCTGTATTCCCTCGCCTCATCTTTCAGAGGTCTGTGCCTTGGGTGCCTTAGCCCCCCTCCCCACCTACGGCAAGGGACCTGCTCCGTGGCTGGGGTAAAAAAAGGGACAGAAGTTGGTGGTTTGAATCAAGGTGGCCGGTTTCCAAGCCCCCGTAGCAGCTACCCAGCCGCAGAGGGGTTATTGCCTGAGGCATGACCCAAAGCAAGCCTCGGACGCTTGGGATGGGTGCCGGGGGCTCGATGCGGCGCTGCGGATGTGCAGCCCAGGGGTGCCCGGCCACCCCCGTCCGAGCCGCTGCGGTTAGGGGGGGTCCCTCCGTGACCTCCACTGGGAGCTTATGGATAGAGCTTCTGGGAGCGTCTGGTAACTTGTATGATGGTGAAGGAAGGGGCCAAGGCTCGCACTCCGTGCACAAACCCATCAGCTGAAGGGGTGCGATGGGCTGGGGCTGCCCGGGGGCATTTGGAGCGAGGATGGGGTGAAACCTGGACTGTGGCAGGGAGCAGGAGGTGAGCAGGAGGGCTTAACAGAGAGCAGAGGGTCTGCTGGGGCAACGCCTGGAGAAGAGCAGGGCCAGGAGCGAGCACCGAGCTGCGCTGTGCGAGGCGGGGGACGCGGGCCAGGCTCGGGGGACGTGGGAGTTTGCTGTCGGACAACCCAAGGTTGAGAAGTGTGGGGAAGTGTCCTTGGAGGAACATGGGACTTGCTCAGCCTCTGCCTGGAGGAGCTGCCTGCCCTCCCAGCTGCTCCGCCTGCTCCCTGGGTCTCTGCGACTCCGGCGGCGTGACTGGGGGATGAATTAATCGACTGTCCTTTTCCTCCCTTGGGTTATGGCCACCAGTTTTTCCATGCCTTAGTATAGGCACGGCCCCGGCCTCGGCCCCTGCGCGATGGAGGCAGCGAGCCCTGGGTTTCTGGCTTGCTGCAAGATGTAGTTGAAGGCTCTTGGGGAGTGCAAGTCAGGCTAAAAAGTGGGGTTTTTTCTTTTTTTTTTTTAACCAAAAAAATAAAAGTGCCCTCCCACCATCACAAGATGTTTCTGTCTAACGGCTTCGTTCTCTCTTTGCTAAATACAAATTATGGCTCTGACGCGCCTGAGGCGCTTATCTCCAGCTGAATGCCAATTGCTTTCAGGAACAAAATGTTTGAAGTTCCTTTAAGGTGAAGGCGGCAGCACGGTCCCTGCTGCCGCTTTCAGCCTCCAAAAACCCGCTGCCGTCGCCCTGACTGCCGTCCCAGGTCCCCGGCTGGGAGAGAGCCGGCGGGGGCACAGGCGCCGGCCGAGGGCTACGTTTGGACACGGCTCAGCCCTCCTGGCTGGGCGGGAGGCGGGGACGGGACGGGATGGGGACGTGGTCTCGGCCTGACGTTAGCAGTGGCGTGGCCCCTATAATAACACTGTGCCTCGGATTGGGCTCTCCCTCTCCCCGTCGGCCTCAGAGATGAGCCTTCCCGTCCCCGCCGTGGGGCTCGGGGGGATAAAACCGGAGCCGGGGCGCATCCTGGCACTGGGACTCTGACCTCCGGTGGGAAGCGTGGACTTGAGCCGGCTCTGGTGCTGCTGGCCGGTGGGACGCGGGGAGCATCGGCTCCGTGATAAGTGCGTGCTGGTCCCGTCTCTGGCTGCCCCAGTGCGATATCCACCTTACGGAGAGCCGTCTTTCTGCTTTCAGGAATAAGTACTCGGCTTCCGGCAGCGTCGCCGTCATGGGGAAGGACTATTACAAGATTTTGGGCATCCAGTTCGGTGCCAATGAGGATGAAATCAAGAAAGCCTACCGGAAAATGGCCCTGAAGTATCACCCCGATAAGAATAAAGACCCCAACGCTGAGGAGAAGTTCAAGGAGATCGCGGAGGCTTACGACGTCCTGAGCGATCCCAAGAAACGAGCCATTTACGACCAGTACGGGGAGGAAGGTAAGGGGACGAGCGCTGCCTGCTCGGCAGCAGGGGTGCTGGGTCCAAATCAGTTTTTGTAGGCGAGGGAGCATTTTTGCAGAGTTGTCCCTGCGGTTCGTGCCTGCCCCCGAAACGGGGCTGATAGCCGCAGAGCTGGGGAGGGCGAAGGCTCCGCGGGTGCCAGAAATCGCCTCTCATCCCACTCCTCCCCGGGCAGCTCTGCTTTTCCAACCCACCGCCCTGCTTCCCGGGATGGCCAGGCTCTCCCTGCCCTCCATCCCAAAAACCCGGCAGCTGGCTGAGACGGTGGAAGGGGAGGGAGCTCACCTCCTGGGTCATAGTTGGGGCAATTCGTTAGCAGCCCTTTAATTGACCTAAATATCCCAGCGGAGGAGTACTGCTTTTGCCCACATTCCCCCCGGCATTTAGGCACGGGTCCCGCTGTCCTCCCTGGTACAAGCTGACCTAGAGGATTCAAAGCTTTTCCCAATTTAAGTAATAGGTCCTTGTTTTGAAATCAAGCGGTTGCTGTTGTCTGGTGGTTGGCACGGAGGAGGAGGAGGAGGAGGAGAGCCGCTCCACCGCAGGCGGCCTTATTAGTCGAAGATGGAAGAGCACAACCCCATTCGAGGAGAGCGCCAAATAGCATCTGCATTAATCAGCCCAGGGCTTGGGTGCTTAAAAGAGCAGGAGGTCTGGCAGGAACAGGCTGCTGGGTGGAAGCCGCAGCCCCTCTCCCAGGGCCAGCGGGCAGGTGCATCCCCGAACGAGCCACCGGCAGAATTAACCGGTGGTGGGTTAATTCTCGACCCGTTAGTTATGTCAGGGCTATGATGTACGCACCGAGGCAGGGTGACTTGCTACGGTGTAAAGTGAGAAGAGGCTGTCTCAACTGGGAAACCAGCCTTTCCCCGGAGGTGCCCGAAATCAGACCCTGGTCTGGCTGGCGTCATGGGATTAAAGGTGAAACCTGCTGGCTGTGCAGTCTGTTCGGGACGGGGGCTCGCCGGGCATTTGGCGAAAGCTCCCCCTCGTCGCAGCAGGACGGGGAGTCCTGGCAAAGCCAAACTCCATCGGACCAATCACCGCCCATGGTCCCCCACACCTTTCGTTTCCCATCAGGTGCCTCGATCGGCACCTCAAGGGGCTTNTAT
The DNA here is from genome assembly GCA_013389945.1 of Fregata magnificens. Lineage (NCBI taxonomy): Eukaryota > Metazoa > Chordata > Aves > Suliformes > Fregatidae > Fregata > Fregata magnificens. The sequence continues at coordinate 146,678 of WAAD01021855.1, read as the reverse complement.
TAACTTCATCAATCAGAAAAGACCACCAGACTTGCCTGCTCTGTGCTTGTCCCCCTCCTACCTCCCGCTGCGGGGGGCTGGCACGAGGGAGAGCCCGTCAGAAATAGCCCTTCACTGGTGCGCCCTGAAAATAGTCCTTGAGCTAGGCTTGGCTTAACCCTTCCTGGCCCCTCCTGGTCAAAAATAGCCTCGCAGAGCATGTGTGACCTCTTTGCGGGGGGGCACTTGTCATGTGCCTTGGCTGCTTGGGACTTTTGGGGGGGTTGCAGCGACGTTAGGCTCAGCCTGGGACCTGGCAGGGGAGCTTCCCGTGGGAACGGTTGCCAAAAGATCCAAACCTTGAGCTTACCTGGCGTTTTGTACAGCATCTGTACAGGGAGCTGTGTGCCGACCTAGAGGTCCGCTGACCTCCACCCGCTCTGCCAGCCAGAGTCACGGTCGCTGGCTGAGCTCAAAGCCTGTTCTCACCTGCTGGGCGGGATGCTCCTGGACCGCGGCCGTCTGTGCAGCCCAAGAGTCGGGGCTATTTGGGCAGGAGGGAGCCTGCCCCTGGGGAAACATGGAGCTGGGCTGGTCAGGAGGTGTTTTAAATGAAAAGAGTGGGGAGAACTGAAGAAGCACTTCAGTAGGGGTAGCGGGGACAAAACCTGAAGAGCTTTTGAGGTGGAGCTTAGTGGGTGTAGGGGCAGGGCTGTGTGTCATGGGCCGAGGTGGTGCCCTCCTGGTCCACGCTCTCCGCAGCTGGCTGGGCTGGAGGGGGTGACCTGCACCCCGGGGAGATGCTGGAAGGGCTGCCTGGAGCCAGCAGAGAGCCAGAGCCGCTCCTGCCTGGAAAGTGCGGTCCCAGCACGGCATCCACCGGCGGGCAGCGTTCATGTCTCGTCTTCCCCCTTCTCTTCCAGGTCTCAAAACCGGAGGTGGCTCTTCAAGTGGCTCAGGGAACACTTTCCACTACACCTTCCACGGAGACCCCCACGCCACCTTCGCGTCCTTCTTCGGAGGCTCCAACCCTTTCGACATCTTCTTCGCTAGCAGTCGCTCCCGGGTGTTCAATGGCTTTGACCAGGAAGACATGGATATCGATGACGATGATGACCCTTTCAGTGCCTTTGGCCGGTTTGGCTTCAACGGCATTAACGGGGTTCACCGGCGGCACCAAGACTCCCTGCACACACGGAGGAAGGTCCAAGACCCGCCCGTCATCCATGAGCTCAAGGTGTCCCTGGAAGAGATCTACCACGGCTCCACCAAGAGGATGAAGATCACCCGCAGAAGGCTCAACGCTGATGGCCGGACCACGCGGACTGAGGACAAGATCCTAAACATTGTCATCAAACGGGGTTGGAAGGAGGGAACCAAAATCACATTCCCCAAAGAAGGGGACGCCACCCCGGACAACATCCCTGCCGACATCGTCTTCATCCTCAAGGACAAGCCTCACTCGCACTTCAAGAGGGATGGGACGAATGTGGTCTACACGGCAAACATCAGTCTTAAAGAGGTGAGTATGGGTGGGAAATCCCGCGGGGCGGAGGGTGGCCCTGGGTCGTGGCACGTGGGGCCAAGGCAGGAGTCAGTCCTCGTCCTGCGCCAGTGAGGAAGGACCAGGTAGGTCGCAAGAGACACAAGCAAAGACCTCTGCAGAGAGGAGCACAGAGGCCAACTCGTGCTTGGTTTTGGAGACGCTCAACCTCCGTGCCGGCTGTAGGACACGGGTGCTGCGGTCCCTGCTGAGCGCGCCTTGCTTCTTGAGCCAATACAGGTGGTATTTACCCATTTTCTCCCTTCCCCATACGTCTTGTCCTTCTATTTTAGCATGGGGTATTCACATGTGGAAGAGAGCCCAGATCCTCCGCGGGAACAAGGGAAAACCCCAGTTTGCTGGCATGAGTCTGGTCCCTGCCTGTTCTTGTAGCCGAGGCTGCTCTGGCTTAGTTACTGTCCGGGATGGCACCAGCTGCCTCTCCCCACGGACAGAGAGCAGGGTCACGCAGAGAAAGCTGGTACCTTGCCCTCACTGAGCAATGCTTTAGCTGTTTTCCTTGGTTCTGGCTTTCCTAGATAAAGAACCAAATAAATGAAATATTCAGGCAGGCGGTCAGCAAAACCCGGCACATCCAGGCTGCCCCTCCTGGAGGTCACAGCGGGGCTGGGTGCGCCAGAGCCAGCAAGCTGCGCGAAGGTGGGAGCGGAAGGGGAGATTACCCCAGTACAAGATGTGCCGTTCGCCACCGCTGCTGTATAACTACCTTTTAATAAATCCCAGCTGACAGCTGCATTTAACATTGATGGTTTTGGCAGCTGCCATTTGCCGTTCCTTTCAGACTGTAGACACTGTCTGTCTTCTTAATGAGCTGATTTTTTTTCTTTTTTCCTGAAGACAGATTTATGTTCTCAAATGCGTTTAATAGAAATAAGCTCAATGGGCCAGTCCTGAGGTAGGGAAACGTGAGGTCGTTAGCGTGCCAGCGAGTCGGGAGAGCTTTACGGTGGCTCTGCATCCCAGCTGGGGCTGTGACCGGGCGTGCTGGGGGCAAGGAGCGGCCATGCCAGTCGGGTGGAGCGGAGTGCTCCTGGAGCAAACTCAGCGCAAGTTAACCTGCAGACTCAGGAGCTGAATTTCCTTCACGGTGCAAAGTGAAGAGGTTTATTCCTGTGGTAGCTGGCTCCCCTGGCCGCTCCAGAAATACTCAGGAGAGACTGCCTTATTTATGGATGCCATATCTCAGATGTTTCCTTCTGTGCGTTCCCCTATCTGTAAAATTAACCCCAAGCTGGCTGTGCTGGTGCCCAGAGCACATTAGCCCAAGTTCAGGCTGGAGGGACTCTCGCCTGGAGCTGCCCTTTGAGCAGCAAGCGGAGAAACCTGCTCCGGCCCCACGTGCTATTGCACCAGAATTGCTGGTGCTGGGTGCCTGTGATCTCTGTGAGCAAGGCGTGCGTGCTGGCGTTTGGTTTGCGCGATGCGGTCACAAAGTGGAAAATTGCTGGTTTGGGCAAATTCCTCGTCTCTTTGAGCTGGAATTTCTGGTCTCTGTCCTCCCCCACCACAAACCCAACGTGCTGGGCATCCTCGGGGAGCTGCTGGCCTGGCTGCCATCCCCAGCCTGCTGCTTGCCAGGGCAGGGTGATACTTTGCTGCTTTTATCTTCCATGAGAAGTACCTTAAGTGCTCTGGAGCACGAGCAGATGTCGGGAGCTCCCTGACTCCATATGCCACCACCTCAGTATGTGACGGAGCACAACTTCTTCATCACCTGAGCCTGCAGCCGTAGCCTTGGGTGCTTTCCTTGCACCCTTCCTCCTTGCGAGGCTGCCTTTTTTAGCCTGAGCTTTAGTCTTTTCTGCTGCCATGAGAGCAGCACAGTGCCAGCAGGCAGAGCTGGCAGGCAGTGGGTGCCGTGCCGGAGACCCCTCGCCAGCACCCTGCTGCCATGGGGAGCAAAGCACCGGGCGCTCGGGCTGGGGGCACTCAGGAGAGCATCCTCCTCCTCCTCCTCCATCCCACAGACCCCTCCGCAGAGCAACCTGCGAAGGCGATGCCTTTTCCAGCCCTCGTGTCCCGGCCCCCGCTGGGTGCCACATCCCCCCGGCCAGCACGGCACAGGGTGTTTGCCACCTGGCCGCTGCAGAAGCCGGAGGTGTATGAGGGCTTCCCCAGGGACTCGTGGGCCGCGGGGAAGTGTCCCTTCCTAAAATTACAGGCGTGCGTCGCAGTGGGAGGCCGAGGGAGGGAGGAGTGACGCCGCTCTGATGGCAGCTGCCTCTCCTGGAGGCAGATCTTCAGGCAGCACTGCCGGCAGGGGCTTGCGCCCGCCCGTCTGCCTGCCTAACGCCTGCCCTCGGCAGCGCCCGCTTTGCATCCTTTACCTGGCGTCACCTTCCTCGAAGCATCCTCGCATCAGCGCCTAGCTGAGACGCGACCGGTGGCGATGTCCCCCCCCTCCCCGTGGCTTCGCTGCGAGCGGAGGAGGACCCAACGCTGACCTAGATAAAGCTCTGCTCTCACAGCACAGCGCTCAGCTACCAAACCCGGGGTGATTTCATCCCTAGGGATAAACTGAGCCTCTTTCTAGGATGCGGGGCAGCTCCCGCAGTTACTGGTGTTACTTCAGCAACCGGTTTCCCAAATGCCAATGAAGTTGAGCAAGGGGAATGAAAAACAGGGACATACGGCGGAGGAGCGATCGCCTCGGATTCTTGCATCTTGGCTCTCGGTAGGAAACACTGAGATCCCGTCTGCCTTCGCTGGTACCACCTGCTCCTGCTTAGATCCCTCTGCTTGCCCCGTCCACGTGCTCCCATAGGGAGTTCCTGTTCTCCTTCCCATTTTGTGGCCAGAGGCATCCTTTCCCTGGCACATATGGATGCCTGCAGCCCTCTGCGGTGCGTGGCAGTGGGCAGCAGCAAGCAGGAGGGCTCCGGCATCCTTGGGCGAGCGTGGGACACAAGTGTGTTGTTGGGGGGAGATAGTCCTTTGGTTCGCCCCCCCAACCCGCTGGAGATCCAGCCGAGCGCCTGCTGCTCGCACGGAGCTGGCGATGGGCATCCTCCTGCAGCCAGAAAAGCTCATCCTGGAGGACACCCTTCCCAGGAGGAGAACCCGTGCAGATGAGCTGTGCAAGGAGACGGCCCCATCTCTCCCGTTCTCTGCTCACCGGAGCCCCCCAGCCAGCTCCGGCACAGGTCCCTCCGCCATTGCCCTGCTGCAAAGCCCCGGCTCAGCCACAGAAGCCACAGCCGTTGGCCCTGAGCCAGTGGTGGCCAGCACGAGAAGAGATGTTTCTCCTGGTGCCTGTTGCTGCTCTGCCACCGGAGGCTTTTCCTAGGGAGGGGAATGCAGAACATCCCCCCCATCTACCCCAGAAACAGCAATGGCATCCTCCTCCCCTCCCTTTGCAGGGTGTTTTGGGAGGGCTGGGACTCCCAGGACCCGGCTCGGTGGGGCAAACCTGCGCCAGCCCCCCACCTGGAAGCTCGAGGCTGTACCCCTGGCAACCCCCCCACCTCTTCCAGAAGCATCGCTCCGCAGTCCTCTCCCTCAGCCCTTGCCGAAAGCCTGGAGACGATCCTGCCCACGTGTACGCCAGAGCTGTCTGAGTTATTTAAGGACACAAGGATTTTCTTGCTGCATTCCCGCGTCACGTGGCTCGCTAATGCAGGCCGGCTTGCGGCTGCCGCGGCACCCACCGCCCCGGCTGCTGCCGGGGGCTGGGGTGCAACAGGGTGGCACCCACGAAACCGGCTCTTGGCTTTGCAACGGGGTCTGGCGACGGGGACCAGCCCCTCTGGGGCCCCGGCTTCTAGGAGAGCTGGGTGCTGTGCCACAGCCACACTGCCGTCCCACGCCGGTGCAACCTTTTGGGGGCTGCTGCAGGGGGGGACGGGACGTGGGCTGTGCTATAGATAACCCCCAGCGCCAGGCAGAGCTTCTGGGCTCTGGAGGGTGACAGCTGATGGACGGCAGTGGCATCAGATGATCTCAGCTGGATTTTCGGCTGTCCGAGGCTGGGCAGCGAGGCCGGGAAGAGGCTAAATTTAGCCTGTCCTGTTCCTGCGAGTGGCTGGGCGCTTGCTGGTGGTGCCTCCTGGGGAGCCCAGGAGGTGGGGAGGGAGGTCCTTCCCCTGTGAGGCTGGGGCACCCCTCTCCTGGGGCACCCCTCTCCTGCACAGCTCCTGCAGCCCAGTTCATGGTGGTTAGATTGGGCTGGCACCAGCACAGACCTGGGCTTGCACTGGCGAGCACCAACCGATGCTCTCAGGCACCGTCCGAACGGAGCTGGGCGGTTTAACCCGGGGAGCAGCTGGTGGGGGGACGGGGTGTGGCTGTTGGGATGCTTTGGGATGTCAGCCCCGTCTGACAGCGTGTCCCCTCCTTCTCCCTCCAGGCCTTGTGCGGCTGCACCGTGAACATTCCCACCATCGACGGGCGGGTGATCCCGCTTCCCTGCAACGACATCATCAAGCCGGGGACAGTGAAGAGACTGCGCGGGGAGGGGCTGCCCTTCTCCAAGGCCCCCAGCCAGCGAGGAGACTTGATCGTGGAATTCAAAATCCGCTTCCCGGACAGAATAGCTCCCCAGACGAGACAGATCCTCAAGCAGCACCTCCCGTGCTCCTAGAGCCCGGGGACTCTCCTCCAAGCAGCAATACTCCAAACGCACGTGCCGCAGCACTCAGCCCGCACGGAGCAGAGGTGCCACAGCACTTTCAAATGCAAAAAAAGCCCCCTCACACCACTTTCCTTCCCCAAAATTCCCACCCAACCTACCCCCCATCCATCCCTTTCCCTATCCATCCCTCTTGGCCCATTTTCTACTCCGGCAGCAGGGAGGCTTCTGCCCATCACAGCTCCCCTGGCTGCCAAACTTCTTATTTTTTCCCCAGAGGTCCAGCTTTTCCGCCTCACACAAGCGAGTGGCATGGGCCCTTTGTCCAGGGAGGTGCATCACGTTGTGGGGGTTTTTTTATGTCACCTGCTTTTCAGGCCACTTCTCCCACAAGAGGCTGGACTTGTCGGGATCCGGCGCAGTGTAAATAGGACTCCGCAGGATCTGGCATCCCCGCTGTTAGTTTTTTCTCTTCCCCTCTTTGATACTTGCTGCTGTCCGGGGTCCCGGCTGTACCGCGGTGCCGATCACTCCCACCTGCGGTGACCCCTCCCACCCCGTAGCCAGACTGTTTCACACCTGGGACCACGGTACTGAGTCTGACCGCGGTCCGCTCTCCTGTGCCAAGCCTACAACCGAGCCTCGGCTGTGCCAAACAACGGAGCACATGGGGATGGTCCTGTCCAGCCTCCTGCCCCTGCCCGGGGCTGTCCCTGGTGCCCGTGGGCAGCACCTGCCTGCACCCGCTGCCCACAGAGCCCCGGATAGCAGGAGGAGGGGGGGAAAGCCCAGAGTGGAGCTTTCTTGTTCAGATGTGTTGAATTTGCATTGCTGCTTGTTTTTTAGATACGTATATATATATAGAGCTCATTAGATAAACTCCATAAGGGTTCTTCTCTGCCCATTTTGGGGTTCCTGCCATGGTGCACCCTGACTTTCTTTTTCGGGGGGATGCTTCAGCCACACGAACATCAAGCCCATCGCAGGGTGTGTGTGTGTGTGTCTGTGTGTGTAGCACAAGTCTGGGTGCAAAAGCAGAGCCAAACGTGAGCAGAGCTGTGGGTTTCACTAGCATTTGAGTTCAACCTTAGGGTCCTTAATAAGACGAGAAAGGCGCGTGTATATATTTTTCTACAGGGACGATTCATTGAGGAGGTATTTCTGGGCATCGGGGTGGAGCTGGGAGGCGCATGAGGCAGCCTGCTTGGTGGCTTCCTTTTCAAATGCTGTATTTTTTTAAAACCTTTGGATTTCCATCAGGAGAATTTTTATATTTCTTAGCTTTCTCGGCCCACTCTGCCTTGTGCCAGTTTTTTTTTTTTTTTTTCCCCCTGGGAAAGGTCTCCTACGGAGCGGGAGGCCCATTCGACCTGGCATTGTACAGCTCCTCTTCCACCACGGCACCACCGAGAAAACCCCTGCCAAAATATTCCCCCCCGCCCCGGGAATCCTTTTCTTTTTAAAGAGAAATCACTGACTTGAAACGGGAAGGGGGGTCTTTTGGGGCAGTGGGCGAGCACGGGGTGTCCGTCGGGGTTGGGTGTACAGCTGTACAGTGTATCATACAGGGCAAGGAGAGCCATTAGGTGCTGCTTAATTAATTGCCCGGTTTGGCTGGCAAGGGGATGCTGCCAGTTCCCTCCACTGGTCCCTGTGGAGTTCAACGTAGAGAAACCTGATGGACGCCGTGAGCGAGAAGACAGGCCAGCGCACAGACGCAAGCTGCTTTGTTTTTCTCGGTTTCAATGAGACCTGAATGTTTTATAGTGGTTTTTTTTGTAATTTTTTTCTTTCTTTTTTTTTTGTAATGTCAGTATCGAGAGAAAAAAGAAATAAAGTATTTTAAAAAATATACTTCTTTGGGGTATGTTGTGATGGACGATGCTGGGCTGTGCTCCAGGGTCATCTCCACCACGGGGCTGGCCAGGTGCCTGGGACCTTCAAGGCCGCTAAGGAAGGGAGTAACCGACCCGGCGCCCAGGAACCTTGAGCGGGGAGGATAAATGTTTGGTTTTGTCTACTTGGTGCACGGGACCTTCAGGGCCTGATAACGAGGGATGGGAACAAATACGTGACCCACTCGGTTGCAGAGAATGCCTGCTTGCCTTGTAAAATGGTGTTAGTTGTGCTGACCACATTGCGAGGGGTCGGGAGCAGGGGGGACCGGTGAGGGGCTCGGTGTCCCCTCGGGGCTCCCGGGACACAGCTGACATGGCAGCAGGAGCGGGGCTGGCCAAGGAGGGGCTGCGGGCGGTGGGGTGCTGCAGCTGGGGATGGGACAGCAAAGGGCCCTCGATGCTGGCTGCCCGGGGGGCTGTAGAGACACCGGTGCCCAGCTCTTCCTGGAGGGGCCCTGGGGCAGGGCGAGAGGCAGCGGCACAAGTTGCACCCAGGGAAAGTCCCGCTGATACCCAGAAAGTTTGCCCAAAAGCTCTCAGCCGGAGCAGCACACAAAGGCAGGCAATGAGATCGACACCCACGGTCATTGCTCCTCGGGAGGGGACTGGGCAGAGGCTGCCAAACCCTAAATGGGGGCCGTGGCTCACTGCCCCCTCCCAGGCGAGAGCTTGAGGCCATGAAATCACCCTGCAACAAGTAGAGCCTGAAGCCCACACAGCAGGCAGGGCTGGGAGCAGCTAATGGGCTGAGCATACTCAGGGGGCAGAGCCAGCACAATGCTGCCGGGGATGCCCATGGGGTAGGGGATGCCCTGGGGAGCAGGAACACCCATGGGAAGGGATGCCACGGGGCAGGGGATGTCAGTGGGGATGGCACGTCCATGGGGCAGGGGATACCCATGGAGGAGGGATGCCCTTAGGGCAGGGCTAGGCATGGGAAGGGGGCGCTCATGGAGCAGGGATGCCCAAGGTGGGGGGATGGCCCTGGGGTCAGGGATGCCCATGGGGCACCTGTGCCTGGCCCAGAATGGGATGAGGACCCGCGGAGCGTGGCTGCTGCCTGGCCTCTTCTGGCAGGAGTGCCTGCTGGGCCCAGAGGGTTTTGGGGTGCTGCAGGAGGGCCCCAATCCCCTGGGTCAGGGACCAGCCTCTAACCCCAAAGCCTTGGCTGGGGAGGGGTCCCCCATCCTGCACCTACGGTGGCGAGGCTGCAGCCCTTGGGAGGTTGTCTGGTCCCTATGGGACACAGCCGTAGGGCTGGGGCAGGAAAACATGGCTCCAGGGCCATGTGGGGAACCCCAGGCGGGCAGAAGGAGATGCCAACCATGGTGGCGATGAAAGCGCTGCCCTCAGCTGCCCCCCTGTCTAACGCCACATCACTCAGGGCAAGTCCCAGCTGCCGGCACCCTCCTCCCCCCAGCACCTTTGGGGTTTACACTGCTCTGGGCCAGCCAGCTCTCAGAGCTCCTGTGCATGCTGTCCCCACCAGGAGCCATGTCCCACAGTTGGCAAGGAAGAAAGAGGGGCTTTTGCAGCCCTCCTGCTGGATTTAATTAGCATTTGCAATTAGGAGAGGCAGCAGGGAAGACTTGGGCTGCCAGGAGCTGGGACGCACACCCCACCATCCCATGCCCCGCTTGCCCTGGCCTCCGCAGCGGACACGGTGATGTCAGGATGGATATTCCCACAGCGCTGGCTGGCTGGGGACGGTCCCAGACTGGCGGGGAGGGAGAAACCCACCCCCTGCCAGAGCTGGGGAAGGCTTTTGGGAGAGTCCTGGATGCAGAGCAGCCCTTTCCCCCTTCCCGGGTGGCTGAAAGTGGCCGGTTCCTGGTTCCCCCCTGGCTGGAGCTGCCTCTCTCGGGCTTGCCCTGGTGAAGCAGCGGGACACAAAAGCAAAGCCACACCTGTGTCCCTGCAGCACGGTGGGGAGAAGTGCGGGCAGGGAAGAAGCATTGGAACAAAAGGTTCCAGGTGTCAGTTAACCCAGAAGAGGGCAGGTGAGGGGCAGGGGAAGCACTGGCCCTCCCGGCCTCAACCCCGCTGCCATAGCTGGAGGGGACAGCCAGCACGTCCCCGCAGGAGTCCCCGCAGGAGCGAGCAGCAGTGTTTTCTCTAACAGAGGTGGCACGAGGACAGGGCACGAGCGGTGCTGGCAGAGAGCTCTGAAGTAGGACAGAGCACCTGAGCCGCCCCCCTCCCGGGGGCCTGCGTGGCCTCCTACCCCAGCAGGAGGTTGTGCTACTTGGAACACAGTGTTCCCAATTCCGGTGCGTTTCTCCCCGCGGCTATGCACAGGCCCCCTCTCATGGATAATCCCATCCTTCTGCCATTTTGAGACTCCCCTCTCCCCTCAAATCTAGCTGGTTTGACAGAGCCCTCCAAGATCTGCCAGCCTTTGGGGCACAGAGTCCCACTGCCCAGGCCCCACTGAACTCCGCCGGGGTGGGGGCTCCATCACGGCTCAGCCCCAGAGCCCTGGGACACCACAACCTGCATTTAACCCTCTCTGCAGAAACCCTCAGCTCCTGCACCCCCCCCAAAAGCCAACAGCACGTGGCCACTCCATGCACCCTACAGCCATCACCTCGGACAGGCCCCCTCCTCGGGCTGGGCCATATCCAGCCTCCTGCCCGCCTGTGGTGTGTGTGATGGGACCAGACCCAGGGCTTCCCTCACATAAACCACAAAGAAGTACAGCAGCAGCGCATGCTTCAGTTCAGAGAAGGGAAAATAAAGCAAGGAGCAAGGTAGCGAGCTAGAAGCAGCAGAAAGGAAGAACCACGGTCAGAACCCGCTATGGGGCAGAACACGGAGCAGCCTGGCACCAGACAGCCAAGGCTGTAGTCAGAAACCCAAGGGGCCACACAAAACATTGTGCTGAAGCTGCCCTCTTCCCTAACCACAGTGGTGTCAGGCTGCACCACAAACCCCCGAGGCAGCTCACAAGGCCCGCCGTGCTCACCTCCAGGCAGGGCTGACCAGGCAGGGATTGCTGGAGAAGTCCTTTGCTGCAGAGGAGCCAAAGCAGCAGGAGACCCGACAGCTCATGGCCGGCATTGGAGAAGCAACACCAGATACCTGCTGCCAGGCTCTCTTACTCAGCGCTTCCTGCCAAGCCAGGGCAGAGGAGAGACACTGCCAAACCAATTTCTTCCATTAACGTGAGCTAAGAGGTGTTAAAAATGAAAAGCAGCCCCGTTCGCCGCAGGGAGACGCACACGCAGATGGACTCCACCAGAGCAAGGAGTGCTCGGACACACAAGTTTACCAACCGCGCCAGCACCACACCAAGGAACTGCCAGGGCCTGGCTAGAGTTTTGTGGGATTTTTATTAATTTTTTTTATCATTTTTGTAGTTTTTTTTTTTTTTTAATACAGGCTAGCGTTGTACCCTTTGCTAAAGCTGCTGATTCTGCCACATAAACTAGAACAGAAATTTCTCAGAAATTAAGTTGGTTCCCCTCCTTGTGAATTCACTGTCTGCCTCCCAACTGGGCAAGGGTCTGGATTTGTGTTTGCAGAAAACATTCCCTGTACAAAGTCTGACGTGCGGCTACACTGTTCTGACTGAGGAATGAAGAAGCCAAGAGTCCACTGAACATTGGATTTTTCCCTGTACAACATGGCCTGATTTGGAGTTTGGTCCACCGAGGACAGCGAGTTAACCGTAGAGATCATCGTCATTGTCTTCACTGTACACGTTGCCCCCACTGCCGCCTCCCGTGCCTTGGCTCGGCCCGGCACCGCCCTGGTTACCCGATGGGAACCTGCATGCAGCGGCACAGAAGGGGAGAGAAGAGATGCTGTTCAAAAGCCTCCTCGCAGCTCAGCACCACCCCCTCCCTCCACGCCAACACCCCGGTGCCAAGTAGGACAGGCAGGAGAAATGGGATGAAGCCTTATGGCAGGTCATGCAAAAGGCTCACACGGCTGCCGGCTGTCGCTTGTGTTAAGGGAAAAAGGGTCGATGGACTTCAGGAGCACTAACAGAGCAGCTACAACCGACCTGCAGCACAGCCTACACCCGCCACGTGTGTGTACACACTGGGGAGAACGGAAAAGCATGGTGGAAGAGCCGTTTGTTACCCAGAATCCAGCAGAAAGCTGCCCTGGTGCTCTGCTCTGGCGCTGGCCCAGCCACGCTGCCCTCCCCCTACTCCCCCATGGTTACCTGAAGCTGCCAAAGCCACGGCTCTGCTGTAGAGTCTGTGCAAACATCTCGTATTTCCTGATGTCATTGTCACTGACAGAGCGGCGAGCAAAGCGCATGGCCTCCTCAAAGTGATCCCTGCGTATCTCAGGAACCGGGTCGTCCTCCTCCACTTCCTGCAGCGGTACAGAGGGCCCAGGTGAGCTGTGTGCCCGAGTTCTGTGGCCCGATGGCCGCCCACAGCCTCCCTCCAGGCCAGGATGCTTCAACACCTGTCAAGGCAGGGGCTGGAGAGGGACACTGCGGCAGACCGCGAGCCAGGGCTGCAGCAGGGGCCTTCTGAGCAATGCTGACATTGAGGGAGCCCCAGAGGGCCTCACCCTCCCACAAGATGGGAGCAAAGCGCTCCAGCTGCATGCCGAGAGCCTGCTTGTCCCCATCTGAGGATTACAGAGAGGAACACACCACACCTCACCCACGGGCAAAGGTGGGCTGCCCACCTCATGAGCGGCGAAAGCTGAGTGCCCCACTCACCATGGCGGAAGGGTTGGTCTGCCTCTCGCGTTCTCGCCTGATCTCACTCTCGATGGACTCGCGGATGGCCAGTTTGCAGGCACGCTGGCAAATTTCTGTCAGGTCAGCCCCCGAAAAGCCATTGGTCATCTTAGCCAGGAAATCCAGGTCGACATCCTAGTGAAGAGGAAAAAAAAAAAAAAAAAAAAGACCTCTCCTTAACACCTTACAACCTCAGGTGACAGAGTGGTGTCCTCAGATCTCATGGTACCAAGGTCAAGGTGCTGCCTCAATTTTGTCCAATTTTGAAAAGATCAGCTGTTAAGGTTCTTGTTTCTGAGAAAAGTTAACTACACACGGAGGCAGGCCACGCTCCCCACACACCCACCAAGAATCCATGAAGTGGCTGTAAATGCCTCTGCACTTGTGGATTTAGGATATGACTTGCTCAGGTCTCAGCATGAGGAGTCAAACGAAATACTGTCAGACTGGATATGGAGATGGGGCGCAGGCAGACCAAGACAACCAACATCCTCCTCCTTCCCCTCAATGAGGGGGAAGTACTGCAACCTCCTTTGAAGCTTTCCTTCCCAACAGAACCTAAAAAGGTAAGCTTGGCATAAAAAAGCTTGAGCTCTCACCTGACATCTGCTTTTCTCTGATTAACTATCAGTTGCATTATTGCCTGCTCCCCAGGAAAGGGACATAGCTCTTGCCTATGATAGAGTTCAGCAACAATTAACTGCAACGCTTCCTCTTCAATTTCCTTTTCCCACCCACCTCCGTGTTCTACATTTACTTTTCTTTCAGAGTGCAAGAATCTTTCCCATCTTGCCATTACAGGCTTTCCGGCTCCCGCACCGTGGGCAGAACTCCGCTATGTGACAAAGACCTGCTGTGCTTACACACCGACACCGAGCTTCACTGATACCTAGCCTCAGAGCTCAAGCCTCCCCCTACCTCTTCATTTCCATCCTTCAGGCACTGAAGGCTTCCCAGCTCTGTACCGCATGGAGCGGCCACCAGGCCTCTGCTCTGTCCCCAGCTTGTGAGCAGATTGTGCAGCACACAGCAAACCCAAGTCGGACGCAGTCAGGGCAGAGATCCTACCTTGGCAACTGGTGATTTCCTCAGGTTGGCCTTAAGAATAGCAACCCGGGACTTCTCGTCAGGCAGGGGGATGTAGATGAGCTGATCCAGGCGGCCGGGGCGCAAGATGGCTGGGTCGATGATATCTGGCCTGTTGGTGGCACCAATGATGAAGACGTTCTTCTTGGTGGACATGCCGTCCATCTCTGTCAGGATCTGGTTGATGACGCGGTCTGCAGCACCACCACCATCGCCGATATTCCCACCTCGAGCCTTTGCAATGGAGTCCAGCTCATCAAAGAAGAGCACACAAGGGGCTGCTTGGCGGGCCTACAAAAAGCAAATGGGAACAATTAGCCCACGTTAATACCACCCAGCGAGGAACACGCTGATTTCACACTAAGCCTACCCTACCATTAAAGCAGCTCAGAGTAGTACCAGAGCACTGCTGCTGCAAGGAGAGCTTGGAGGACCTGCTCCAGAACAGTCTCCTGTCACACAAACCCTCAATTAAATTCTCCTGAGCAACAAGCTGAATTCCCCCAAAGCTGGGAGCATTGTGGACCAGGCAGAAGGGTGGTAACTCTAGTGCCTAGAGGGAAAGCTGGAGCCAATTTGCCTGGACTAGAACTCTCCCTGCAAGACCTCTGGAGGTCAGTTGGTTATTTAGGCACTCAAGTATCAGTAGGCAAGATATATCCAATGGAAGGGGGAAATCCAATCATTGTTGACTTCAGCTACCTAACAGGCAGTTATAGGGAAAAGGGAGCCAGATCTTTCTTCAAGGTGTGCAGTGAAAGGATGAAAGACCACCGGCACAAACGGCTGCAAAGAAAATTCCAGTTAGAAACAAGGGAAAAAACAATTCTTCATGAGAGAGCTCAAACACTAGCACACAGACCCAGAGAGGTCAGGGATTCTCCACCCTTAGCACATGTTTGGGACATGAGGCATTGAGGAAGCTGATCGAATTTCCAAGTTATGTCCCTGCTCTGGACAAACAGCTGGATCAGATGGCCTCTGAGGTTCCCTCCCAACCTAAACTTTTCTCTCTCACTCTCCTTCCAACTTTGTTCTATCAGCACCTGCCCTGAACACGAGGGTGAGGATTTCCAGGATAATCCATGCAGATACCTTCTGGGACAGGAGGCGACACTATCTACAGGGCAACTGGGCAGTAGGAGTGAGCTCCTTTCTAAGCCACGTATATTGCAGGACAAGAAGCCACAGGATATTTTGAAAATCTGTAGATGGCGATAGCTAATGAGGCGTCAAGGTAACTTTTCAGGGATGTGGCGGATATCTATGCCATCCTAACGCTAGCCTCACTGCTAAGGCACTGGGGCATTTATCATCCTGTAACAACAGATGCAAATTGCAGCCAGAGAAAACAGTTTAAATAGCTATGTTGCTGAAGAGGATTAATTCCTTAATATCAGGAAAGCTGCCCCCGCTCTCAGTGCAAGTGGGGAAAACACAAAAGACACAAACAAGAACCAGGCCAGTAGGACAGATGCAGTGGAGACAAAGTTCTGGGGGTACCTCAGCACAAACATAGCCCAGTGAGTAGAAGAAAGACTTACCTTGTCAAAGATCTCGCGCACATTGGCTTCAGACTCGCCAAACCACATGGTGAGCAATTCCGGCCCCTTGATGGAAATGAAGTTCGCCTGGCATTCATTGGCAATGGCTTTGGCCAGCAGCGTCTTACCACAACCAGGTGGCCCATAGAACAGAACACCTTTTGATGGGGTCATACCAAATTTGAGGAACTTGTCTGGGTGCTCCACGGGATACTGAAGGAGAACAAACCAAACAAACAAAAACCTCTCGTCATGAGCCAGAACAGGCCTGTACCTTAGGATCACAGAATGGTTTGGGTGGGAAGGGACCTTCAAAGATCAGCTAGTCCAACCCTTCTGCCACGGGCAGGGACGTCTTTCTCTAGGTCAGTTTTGTTCCTCCTCCTACCAGAAACACTACCTGAGATTTCTGGTGGGTTAAGCACAAGATCCTGCCTGCTTGGTGCCACTGGAGTTTTTAAGTGGGCACTAGCTTGAAAAGCACCATGGCTAAATTGGAAAGCTGCCTTAAACAACTGATTTACCTCTAAGAACTAAGTACCAGTTCAGGTAGTTGTCCAGCACACTTAACCCCAACTTCACTCTGCCCTGCAGAAGTGAGAGGGAA
>WAAD01021855.1:114033-130596 GCA_013389945.1 Fregata magnificens | reverse complement strand
GTGATGATTTTAACACTGGAAAATTAGATTGAAAATTAGATTCTTTTATTCACAAACAGGATGTTTCTGCAGTGCCAAGTGAAAGCAGGAACGTATCAAATCCAAACCATCCCAGTGCAGCCACCCGGAGTTTCCACAGACCACTCATGACTTTTTGTCCCAACCTTTCCCTTCGTAGAAGGCTTCACATTTACTTCGCACCTGCCCCTGCGCTAATGCTGACGGGAAGCCCTTTGGAGGGTCTCTGTATGAGAATCTTCATCCACTTTCTGGCATATAAAGCCACCATGTAAGAAGATTCTCAGCAGTGTTCTTACTGCTGGTCTCCACTTAAGAGAAGCAGAACTGCTGCTGTTTCTGCATGTAGCACAACACCCACCCAAGATGGCACTGTAGACTCAGCTAAGGAAAGCCTGATGCTGCTTCCCAGCGCCTTCCTCTCCAAGTTCACTAAGATGGAACAGCATGGTGGTTTTACTCCATTACAAGTGAATACCATAAAAACCTCTGCATTTACCCTGTTCACAGCCCAAACAGGAATTTGAAGAAGTTCTGGATATTGTTATTACTATTATTTTTCAAGCTGACTAGGCAAAAATCTGTTGGAAACCCTTACCTGTACAAGCTCCTGGAGTTCTCTCTTTACATCTTCTAGACCACCAATATCTTCCCAGGTAACTTGTGGCACCTCCACCACAGTCTCCCGAAGAGCAGAAGGGTTGCTCTGACTCAGAGCCCACTATCGTTAGAAGAAACGGCATTAGATGAATTCTAACAGATTATGTTCACTTGCCTCAGATAAACAATTAGATATTGCATCCAAAAGAAAGAGGGGCACTCCTGCATTACCCTGAAGTCATCCATGGTCACAGCCAGTGAGTTCATCACTTCAGCATCGATGGTTTCATCCTCTAGGTCTATGAGATCCATCTTCTTTCTGATAGCCTGAAGAGCAGCTTCTGAGCAAAGAGCAGCCAAGTCAGCACCAACATGGCCATGGGTCTCGTTTGCCACCTGAAAGCAGAGCACTGACTATGACTCACAGGGATACAAGCAAGCGCTCTGCAAGGGGAATGCACGTTCTGGTCACTCACTGCGAACTGCAAAAGCTCTGGAGGACAGGAACATCAGTGCTTTGCTGCAGATTCAAGACAAGTGCTACCACATATTTAACAGGCAAAGACACTGCTGTTCCACCTCCTACTTGACATCAACGCTGCAACTGGAATTCAGATGGTGTGCAGAAAGATAACCCTGAGGACTGCAGTTCTTCATTCAGGACAGAGATTACAGGAACCATCCAGTTTACACGTGGTGTCCAGTGTCACCACAATGCTCACCCAGCTCTGTGTGAGCTGTTTCAGGCTTGCTTTACTTTTAAAGAGAATGCCACAGCAAACAAACCCAGGGGGACAACGGCAAGGCGCTTCCAGACTGGACTGATACATGTTTGTTTCACCTAGCCATGCCATTCTTAACTACTGAGTGAGTATTTTTGGTCACTGGTAAACTAGTTAGAAGGAAGCCCAGAGATCACACAATCACCCAGTTTCATGCTGTCCCAAATGAGCAACTACATTTATGCGATCAAGCCTTAACAACTCTTCCACTACAAAACAGAGCATCGGGAACGTCTGGCTCCAGAGACAAGCTTTCCTAAGAGCATGCTACTCACCTGTTCCAGATCCACATCATCAGCCAGTTTCATATTTTTTGTGTGGATCTGCAGGATCTCCAGGCGCCCGGTGGCATCTGGGATACCAATATCTACCTCTCTGTCAAAACGACCTGGGGAGTACAAAACACATGTTGAGCTGCTGATTCTGCGAACCAGAGGAGCTGCAGTTGCTGCCTTCCTCTGACTGAACAACATGATGACAAGCCACAAACACATACAATTTCAGAAAATGCCAGAACTTTGGGTTACTCTGCAGCATCTATCAGCACACAGTAGCAGAGTCAGATCAGAGAATGAGGAAGGCTTTAGCCATTTAGGGGAAGCGAGACTACTGTATTAACTAGAGTTCAAGATTATACGACACAGACGACTGCTAGTTTAGTAACTCTTTCTGAGCCTCACTTTTAGGAAGATACGCTTCCCCAAACCAACACACCATGAGGCATTTTTGTTTATTTCTACCTTGGTGTCCTCATCACAAGAGTCCGCAAATACTGAGAGATTTAATTTTTCAGAACTTTCATAGCAGTACCCAAGTGGTGAAAAACACAAACTGCCCCAATATCTGGAGAGGCAGGAAACCTAGGTATTACTACAGTATTAACTAAGGTATGTAGACCTATCATTTTCCTCTAGCCATAGCTGTGCATTCAAATGGCTCACTACACATTTAAGAGGCTCTTTTCCCCTGAACGCTTGACTGGTCTGCTATCACAGACTTTACCAACTGGTCATATGCCAGACATTCATTCACAATGCAAAGTTTTGAAAACCTGAAACTCAGAAACTACCAGACTTCTCATCAATAAAAGAAAGAGAAATCAGACAATTCAGAGCCTTCTGCAACCTAAGGCATGAACATCCCCTTAAACATTTACTCCTTCAGCATGTCCTGAAATAGCTTCACCCAATAGAGGCTAGCACACTTTTCCACTTTGAAGTATTTTTTTTATTTCCAGAAGTTCTAACCTAACAGAGCACAGAAAATCATACCAAAGGCTGGAAGCCTAGAAATGAATTTCAAACAAGCAGCTGGAGACAAGTCAATAGTTTATGTAACACACAGAAGATGTTTAGTATTAATTTCTGCTCAATCCTTCCAGGGCCCCTGGAGCGCAGCCTGTAGCAAAGTATGCGATACACAAGGAGGAGACTGCAATCATGGTTACCGAATCGCCTGAGCGCTGGGTCAATGCTGTTAGGTCTGTTGGTAGCTGCCATAACAATCACGTGTGCTCTCTGCTTCAGTCCGTCCATAAGAGTCAACAGCTGAGACACGATGCGACGTTCTACTTCTCCATGTGTCTACAAGAGAGAGAAAGCAGTGGTTAGACCAAAAGGTCTACAACACAGCACAGGAGCTAGTACTGCGCCAGAGCTGACAGATACGACAGCCGCGAGCTGTTAAGAAACATCGTGAACTACATCTGATCCTTCTCACCTCCAACCGAAATCAGGCATTAAATTAAATACTGCTTTACCCTGTAGTCAAATGCAGAGTTTCACGCCAGCTGCTACCAAAAGGAGGTACTACTTTACCTTCTACAGGCTTTCTTTACCTTCTCTCTCTTAGGAGCAATGGCATCCAGTTCATCAATGAAGATGATGGCAGGAGCGTTCTTCTCTGCTTCTTCAAAGGCTTTCCTTAGGTTGCTCTCAGACTCACCAGCCAGCTTGCTCATGATCTCAGGACCTGAAGAAAATAATGGCACTGTGGCACCCAGAAGAGAGGCAGCTAGCCCCAAGACATGCAGCTGCATTTTTTTTAGTACAACGTTCACATGGGACAATCTATATTTCAAGCCAAAGCAAATACTATCAACTGAGCTCACGAAATTTGCAGCTGAACAGGCAAGAACAGCATGCCAGATTATTTTCTACCATTATTCTGGTGTTTTCAGTTTACTCTAACAGAATGCAGCACTAGTCAATGAGCTACCTTTAGCTGCCTCTTTCCTTACCCTATTTCATACTTGGTAAGCTTCTCTGTAATGTGCCACCACACACTGTTAATGCCAGTCCTAGCTTGCAAGAAAACCAATCAAATTATATGGTGATGAATTACCAGGGTAGGGAAGGAAAAAGCTCTAAGATACTAAAGCTATCTTTAGCTTACATTACACAGGTATACATTTACCTCTGTAAGATCCTATAAATGAGTTTTAAAAAACCCAACAAAACAAAACCAAAAAACTAAAAAACCCAAACCCCATCTCCTCTCAAAGAATAAATTAAAAAAAAAAAAGTGTAAGCACATCAATCACAGAAGGAAGGACAGCATTCCCCTGAAATCTCCTACAACTGCTGAACACTAGGGCAGGCTTACAGATTTATTCTGTTTTTACGGATTTTTCCATCATGCTGATGGGTGTGGTAATGAAGAGAAAGTATGCTTCTAAAAGATCCAAGAAAAAGAAACCTGACCCTCAGGAGTGCAAAGCTGCTAGCTGACTGAAGTGCGCCAGCTGCAGAGCCACTGGTGCAGGCAGGTACTAAGGGTGTTTCATTACAAGTAACTCACCAGTTCATACCAGCTCTGTCTACAACACTGCCTGCAGCTCCAGGCTGGGGACCAGCAGACAGACAACGCATCACTAACTCTGACAATGTTATTTTTATTATGCAATAGAGTACAAGTGTTTAAAGCAACGGCTGGCTCATTAGCATTGAGTGACAGCTTCCACACACTTTAGGAAGTATATGACAAGGGCGACAGATGGTTAAAACCAGCCCATTTACATGTGATATCCTGAGATACAAAGCAAGCCACTTCCCTGCTGCTGGTCACTGCTATGCTGTGCTATACACTCCTCTGCTACTGCCTTCATGGGTCTATGTGACTAAAATCAGAAAAGAAAAGCAGCACTCCTTCAGTAAAAATGTTCAGTTATTCCAGCACTGACTCTAAAATGGGACAGAAAAGCAGTGAGGAAAATTCAGAATTTGGTCCTTACTGAACATAAACCGGTAACCATCTCAACTGCCACAGGTGAGAGTTATCAACAGGACATTCTGTCATTTGTTGCTAAGTCCCAAGGTACTCATTATAGCTTTCAGGAAAGTTCCTCCCAATTAATGTTATGTGAAACAAAACAGGTCTTGTGCTTTACTTGAGAGGAAAGATAAATCCACAGCAGACCAATTTCTTTTCTGAATGGAAAGTGGTGGCAGGAACAGAAGCAAGTGTCCTGCACCCATGCACTTAGAATAATCTCAGCACTTCACTCCCAGCTCTGCCCTCACCAACACAAATGAACACCCAATCAGACAGACTCCAAGTCCCTGTGTCGCAAAGCTGTCTTCCAACCAGCCTGCTACAACACAACCAAGCTTAAGGGAAGTTCCACTACAGACGCTTCCACGCCAATGGCCTCCAAGCATCCCCAGAGGCACGCTTGAAAGAGGTAAGGAAGGACCAGGGAGACAACGTGGCTCTACAAGCCCTATTAACACCACTCATTACCTAAAGATGGATGAACGAGCACACAGCAGATCTGGGGCCAAAGCAGCCACAAAACTTACCGTTGATCAGGAAGAAGAAAGCCCCCGTTTCGTTGGCCACCGCTCGGGCAATCAGTGTTTTACCAGTGCCAGGAGGACCGTACAGCAGGATCCCACGTGGAGGCTGAGGACAAAGGCAAGGGACTTTAGGTGGTGAGCTAGTATCTGAATGCCTAAGTAGCTTCACAGTGAAATTGTAAGCATTTGATAAAGCCAGTCCGAAATTGCAATGCAAACTCATGCAACAGCTGTCATCCCAGCACTGCTATCAATACCCTTACTACTTTGCATGACACACAAACAAAAATCTTGCCAGTAACTGACAGCGCTGATTCAAAGCGTCACTCTGCTTTACAAGTTGCCAGTACTTTAATCTGTGTCCAGAACATGTAAGGAAATACTTTCCTAACACCAGCATTAAAAAAAAAAAAAAAAAAAAAAAAAAAAAAAAAAAAAAAAAAAAAAAAAAAAACAACCCAAAAAACCAAAAATTACTTGCTCCCCCCGCCAACACCTCATAAACCTCTGACATCAAGAGTCACCTGCAGGGGCAAGCCCACTCATCCACCTGGTGCACACAGGGACTTACCTTCACCCCTATGGCCTTGAAGAGTGCAGGGTGTCGGAGGGGAAGTTCCACCATCTCTTTGATTTGAGCCAGCTGCTTCCGGCAGCCACCAATGTCATCATAGCCCACTTCATTCAGTGACTCCTCTTCATCCTATCCAGAAGGAAATATATTAAACATTTGAGTGAAAACAATAGTTCAACAACACCTCCCAGTCTACAGAAGCCAGGAATCCAGGTTTTTGCTCGTAGCCATTTCTTTGCTGTCTTGAGATTCTCACTTTCAAGTCTTCCTGGTGTCTTCTACAATTGTTTCTTAGCTCTGTCTTCCCAGACATTCAAAGGGAATTGCCTGCAAGTGCCTAGACCTCACTGAAGCCCATCCTCTTGAATGACAGCCTCTACTGCCAGGTTCCCTACAGACTCTAGCACAAAACAAGCTCTGCGACCCTCTGATGTGGCTAACAAAGATAGCAATAGACAATGAAGCTCAGTACAAAATATACTTTTTCCTTAAACTGTTTGTGATATCTCTAACTACTTGACATACTCCAGATATCATACAGTTCTCAGATGTAGTGTTGTCTTTTGGGATTGACTCAACAGAGAGTGTTACGATCCAAACATGTGGATAAGATCAACTGTAACCAATTTTTCCAGTATAGCTCTGCAGCATCCATTAATTTGGCTGTCCAGATCTCTACTGGCCTTAGTTATCTGTAACACAGGTCACATTAAAATAATAAAATAACACAGCCTGGAATCTCAGAGGGGCTCAGTCCAAGTCCCACAATCAGGTACTACTACCTCAGGCAGATCACTCAGGTTCTGGCCCTACCAAGCACTGAAGGTCTCCAGGTCTGGAGATTCCTGCCCTCTCTGGGCCCTGCTCCAGGGTCGGGGAAAATCTGTTCCCTAGTATCTACTGGGAACTTCCCTTGATCCAGCTTACGCCACTGCTTCTAGTCCTGTCCCTGGGCACAGCTCTCTGAAGAGCCTGGTCATCTACCCCTTCCCATCAGCCAGTTGCCAGTAAGCCTACCCCTTTCCCCTCCCTTCTCCAGGCTGCATCATCCCACTCTCCCAGCCCCACCTCATTCATTCTGACCTCCGGCTCCTCGTTGTTTTGGTGGCCTTCACTGAACTTGCTCCTATCTGTCTCTGCTGTCTCCTGAAGAGCCCAAACAGGACTCATGGGGTGCCCAGATGCAGTCTCACACATGTCACAGAGGTGAATTTTTCAGAAGGCAGCTAACTACAAACCAGCACTCACCCTGATTTGCAGGTCGTAAAAAGGCACTTACTTTATGACGTATGCAACCACCTTAGCTCACTTCTCTGAGATTTCCTACTCTGTAACAGTAAGGTGGCCAAGCCCTGACAGACAAGCCACTCAGGCTGCCTCAAGCTTGGGACACTCAAGGCTAGACACCTTAAGGGACTGCGGAAATCTTTTTTTAAAGCCAACCATTCTGGGATTTCAAATTTCTCACTGAAAAAGCACTAACTGCTTTCTTTTTACGCGGCATGAAATTTAGCAACATTGTAAGCTTTCCCTGCTACGGATCAAGGGAAATTCAGAATTAAGAGATGCACCTAAGTCCAGCATGAGACATCTGGAAGCAAATGCAAAACCAGCTGCTGCCAAAGTGTGGCACCTCGTCAGCAAACCTATGCACTGGTGCTATCTCAGCATATAGAGGAAGGGCACTGGAAGTACATGTCTCTGACTACCTTCAGCAGCAGCTCATCTCCTGAAACCGGAGTTTCTAACCATTACATTCAATACACAAAATGCCAAAACAGGAACCACAAACACTGCTGCTCTCAAGCACTGTCACAGAAACAGACTTCGGACAGAGGGGATTCCATAGGAGAACAACATGGCAGGATTCTGCTCACCTCTCGTTTGATGGGCTCTCCTTCACAATGGATCACTGTGTCTGGAGCCACTATGCAGTAAGGACTTGGATCTGTCTCCACCACTTTGAACTCCACTGCACGCATCCCCCCACGCACCAAGAAGATGTCACCTGTAATACCCCACGCATCAGTAGCCTGCTGCAACCAACATCTGCAATGTCGACCCTTGTACTACCACCAGCCCCAGAGGACAAGGAAGTGGGTTACACAGGCACACACTGCTGGCATTTTTAACACTGCTCTGCATTTTAAACTCCAGAGCTGCATGTACTGTGACTACTCGAGCAGCTAAAGTTCTCAAATTTCATCCAGTAACAAACAGCAAACAAAGCCAGCAAACAATAGAAAAGAACACTGCCTAAATACAGAACACAAAGGCAAGGAATCACATTTTTTTTCCATTCAGTTTCAATTTAACATTTCTAAAACAGGCAAAAAGCCTTAACTTAATAAAAATTTATTTTGAAGTTATTATAACTAGTTGTTACTAGTTATAACTGGTTGTCTCCTGAAGCAGAATAATATATAATACTGCACTATGACTCCTGGCTAAACTGGACTACAGAAGCTGGGTAACTTCAACTGGTGTTTACAGTGTATTAGGACCTATTAGTTCCAGCAGAAGTGCTACCAGCACAACTCCAAAAGTGCATTTGGTTTTCTACACACTCTCCCAGTTATTAATTAAATTACTTTGAAGAAGTGAATTTAGCCAGGGTGCCAGCTGGTATACCCAACCAACTGATGAATATGCGGGCAAATCCCCAATTCCATCAGGTGGTAGTAACTTAGTTTAATGAGATTTTCTCCTGAGTTCTACCTGAGCCTTTTCTGATGCTCTCGCATCTCACGTAGCAAAAAAACACAGAACTATCAAGCTGCTCTGCCAGCCAGCAGCAGCAATCACCCTCTCTTGTGAAGATTAGGAAGAAATTAAATCAGCACCAGCAAAACCTCACTCTACAGATGTCAGTCTACTGCTTTGCAGAGATCTGTGCAAGCTTCTAGAAATTCTCCTTATTCAGTCTCAGGACTAGCTCACACTCGCTGCCATCAGGGCTTCAATAACAGGCACTATTACCTTTCCTGATGGGTCTGTACGCTTCCAGGAAGTACGGCTTGAGGTAGACCTCAAACAGATTCCCCGTGATCCCTTCTACTGTGTCATCAATTGGCAGCACATGGATGCGTTTGCCGTATTTCACATCTGGGCAAGGTTGGATGCTGCAACAGAAGAAAACTCCAGTTAGCCACATCATGCTGGACTTACACCCGAGTCTGGAAAAGGCAGTGATGCCCCTTCCCAGTCCAGTATACAAGTGCCAGAAAGGACCGTCCAAAGCCCCGGTGAGACTTCCCACCTGCACAAGAACATCTCAATGCTGACAAGGCAAAAATCATGCCCATCAAGAGCTAGTCCTCACAACACACACTTTCCTTCACTCCTCTCAGTCCTATCCAAGGCCGCTGGGGAGTCTCATACTTTCTTCCTACCCTCCTGCTGTACCCCCCTCACCATCCCCAAGTCACATTCACAATTACTAATGCAGCCTAAAGACCTGCGAGAGTCACAGGCTAACTTTTATTTCAACAACGAGCTACTGCTGAACCAGCTGCAAGGGAAAGGGAGCTGAGGGAAGCTCTTTGTTCCTTCCTCTCTCTAACTTACTACAGAGACCAGAGCCCCTGTGGCTAACAGCCCTGACTCCAAGCAAGGGCTCTCACAGTACCAACCAGGGGTAACCAGCTTGCAGCCAGGTGTCTGTCAGTCCCGCTTTGTGGAGGCTGACATTTAGGTTAAAGTCTGAAGGCCCCTTCCCCCATTTAAAATAAACACTACAGTTACTATTTTGCAGTGTCGGACAACAGCCTCCTGTAGCGATAGCTCAGAGTATCACGCTGTGGCAGGAAGCTCAAACTGGCTTTGCCAGCTAAGAAAAGCCTACATGCAGCTGAGCATGCAACTTTTCATACGTGACTTTTGCTAGAGACTCTTAATAGATTCTTTTACCACATGCTTTACAGAGACGATACAGCAGAAAGGGTAAAGGAAAAGACAGACTGTCCCAGAAGGGAAACAAGTGACAGACCACAAGCAGGAAGCGATTAGCACATGAATCTGGATTTTGGCAGAAAGCAGGCCACAGAAAGTAACACAACATGCAGTCAAAGATCAGCAAGAAAAACTTTGAGGGCAAGAGACGTGAAAATTCCCTGACCCTTGCCAAGACAATCGGTAACGCATTTGGAAGGCTGACAACCACCTCGGACACAGTCTTGGCAGAGGAGGGCAGAGCACAGGCTGAACTGTCACACTAGAAATGACCCCAACAGTAGCTTCACATCAGGTTGAAGTAAGGATTCACCTTTATTTTCAATCCACAGACCGGCACAAAGCACTGTTCAGTTCCAACTATAGTGGTGTTTAAAACTTGCATTTTCTAGCGATAGAGAAATGAGTGGAACAGCCTCATTCCTCTCCACTACAAGGTTTGTATGAAACACATTTTGCATTTAAAGATTATTCCAGGTATCACCCCAGGAAGTCTAGTGTCAGAAACCAGGCTCCAATTTTCCCAGAACATGCAGGATATTCCAGATTAGGAAGATGCTCAGGAGGAAGAGCTGTCAGCCCTCCCATATTTAAGCCTGCAAATTAGCACTTTTATGTTTAAGAAACACTCATATGTTTTTCCCCCTCCTCCCATCACAGAACACAACCTACCTCCCGTAAGCTGAGAGGTACATTTCAATGCTTTCCCAATACTTTCTGCAAGGATTGCACGACAAAACCCCTGCAACGCTTTTTAAGGATTCCTAATTTTAAAATTATTTTTGTAACAAGAATCAGAATATAAACATCCTTCGGGGATTTTTAATCTTGCTATTTGACTGCTTCATGTTTTTGTCAACTCATTTCTAGCACGTTTTGACTTCTCTTTGCCACAGGGCAGCTCAGATACTACGAGATCAGTTGCTTAATGCCTTCCACAGTTAACACCGTAGACATAAAAAATTTAGACAAGAAAAATTTGCGAGTTCACCTGACAATGCACATTTGGGAAGACAACCGTGACAAGAGTGGGATAACTGAACCACTCAATTTAATGACAGGACCTGAGCTCGTAAAGGTCCCGAAGAGACTTTAAGAATCTTTAGCACCATTTTTTAGTATTAATCTCAACATGCATACAGCCAGAAACACACGCAAAAGTAAATGGAGATCGCCGATGTAAGCCACGCACTTGAAAATGTTTCTGTGAATTCCTCTGGCAGACATAAGAATACCTCCTGCAGATCCTGTCTCCACGACTGACTCAATCAATTCAGAGCCAGCACACAAATTATTTAGGCAACCCAGGAATACGCAACAGTTAGCAAACGAGTCCTCACCTGATCACGTCACCCAGGCGCACTCTCAGGTTGTTGCGAACAACCCTGTTCATGCGAATCTTCTCATCTGAGCAGGTATCATCTGACAGAACAATGCAGACCGCTTCTCTCCTCTTCTTTCCTTTTAGCAGAACAGTGTCTCCTCTGAACAGCTGCAATTCATCCATTTTTGCCTGTAAATGGTAACAGCATTAGAACAAGCTTTTGACAAAACAAGGATTCAAGCATTTGAAGTAGAGTTACTTCACTTTGGAGAATTACATCTCGGAAGCGATATACTACATCCACAAGGACAGAGGCTCCCACTATGCTGGTCAAGAGCTAATCTTGAAGCCAGATTAAGGGCACAAGCTCAACTGAATCCTACAAATTGAGAATCAAAATACATCATGGAAGAGTGTTAGGAAACAAGACAAGACAACCCTCCCTCACTCATAACAGCTGCAGCTTCTGACACAAATACTTGGATTCATGTTGCAAAGTTACATTTCAGGTTAACAAATGGCAATAGCTTGCAAATTACCAGATTAAATGCTTTGCTTTTATAGATGACGCACCTGGGACAGTGACACAACACTGTTGTCTTCATTGATGGCTTCATCAACAATTAACCGATTGGGCCTGTTCTTCTGCTTCAGAATAGCAGTCGATAAGTCATCCGCTTTAGAACTGGCAAAGAAAACAGAAGTTATGAGGCTGAGTGATACTGCTCCCCCCTTTCCAGCCACCCCCCTGTCTTCATCTCCATTTTCTACAGGTTTCTTTGTTATCTTGCCTTTTAGAAAGAATACTGGTTTGTAAGACAAAGGGGAACATTTTCCCCCTGGCACCAGCTGCAGGAGTTCAAAGCACAATGTTTTCTGTCAATATAACTACTTTACTAGCCTCAAATGGAAATAGCTATGAAGCTATCCATGAAAAGAAGTGGTCTGTGAGATGTTGCTGACTGTAAGATGTTTTGCCTAAAAGAATTAGTCACACTCATCTGAAATCACATGTAACCACTGCCACTGGAACAAAAGTTCAAGTCTATTTGGTGTCAAATCCCAGATAAATAGGGGAATTAAAGGACAATGCTGCAGCTCCCCTGACAGGAAGAGTTGTAAGAGTTTAGCCTGTCGAGGCCTATTAGTCAAACCTAGCAAGCCAGTAGAAGTATGCAAGTGCTCATGAAAAATGGGGTTTTCTTTTTAGGATATAAGCACCTTTTCAGGATATAAGCACCCTTCCATNACATTTCAGGTTAACAAATGGCAATAGCTTGCAAATTACCAGATTAAATGCTTTGCTTTTATAGATGACGCACCTGGGACAGTGACACAACACTGTTGTCTTCATTGATGGCTTCATCAACAATTAACCGATTGGGCCTGTTCTTCTGCTTCAGAATAGCAGTCNGAGTTTAGCCTGTCGAGGCCTATTAGTCAAACCTAGCAAGCCAGTAGAAGTATGCAAGTGCTCATGAAAAATGGGGTTTTCTTTTTAGGATATAAGCACCTTTTCAGGATATAAGCACCCTTCCATTAATACCTTCACAGGAGTCACTGCAGCTCTAGCCCACGACACCACAAGAAAGACAGCAGGTAACTCCTTAGCCTCGACAAAATAGAGCAAATAAAACAGCAAAGAAATGGAAAAAAGGCAGGTTAAATAATTTCCTTCAAAATCTAATACAGCAAATAATTCACTCTATGAAAGAAATATGAATTTGAACCAGCTGATTCCCGAGGAGCTCTTGGAAGCTGTACCTCAGCCTGCCACAACAGCAGCAGACTGTCATAACTTCCCATGGCGGGTGCCTGAGCACTTTCTCAAGGCGTTCCAGATGTGCCAGTGTCTAAGGTAGGAACAGAAAACCTTGCACAGTTTGGTTTGATTCCAACACAGAAAAGAAAGTAACACCTTCCTTTGTCCTGAGCAAGTGGCAAGCACCGGCAAAGGGTAGGAAGCTTTGTGGACGATGGTGCTGGACATGCACTTTGGCTCCATTTCACTCTTTTAGGGACAAAATAACCAGAAGAAATCAAACCTTGAGTGGAAGTGGCAGAGCAAGCAGCAACACAGCATGAACGCAGACTGTGGCAGCAGTGCGTCACTTGGCACACTCACTGCATTTTTAAAATGACATCAGAGGGGGGTGACATACCTGCAGTGTGATGTTACCCGAGGTCCCCCCACCCCTCAAGACAAGAGGTTTTTCCAAGGTGGACTATGCAGTATTGGCTCCTTTCTCGGACACTTAAAAGGGGGAACAATACCGAGCAGGCCTATGAGGGCAGCCAGCTTGTTTCCAAGAGGTTTTTAAGCTTCACATAAGCCCTGGTAGCATAGGAAACATGTTGGAAATGAGAGACAACATTATTTTAAGGGAACAAAAGGAGGAGTTGTAAGACATGTCTTTCCAGGACTGCCAGCACTGGGGAAGTTGTGTTTTCCTCTCTTCATGGAAGAGTGCAAGAGGCAAGACGTTGACATCCATCCCTTTCAATGACCATGTGAGATATTACAGACCCATTCTCTGAACCCAAAAAGACACAAGAAAGGCTGTAGGACACATGCTGGAAGGAGCTCATGCCTTGCATCTTCAATCTAAAATGCGGTCTTGGTAGAGTCCTAAAAGGTCTGGGATTTCCAGGACAACTGAGAAAGCAATAAGAAAACTGAACCAATACGTTGTCAGGTCAGACAGGATCTTGCATTTAAAAGAGCGGATAAAAACAACAACCTACTTGTAAGGACCTTGCCTCAGCATTAGTTCCTGGACACTGGAAATTAATTTAGCAGGTAGATTTTAAAACTTGAGCTAAGGGACACCAGAAAGAAACAATACTCCTGTTTAGCCTGTTCAAAGTGTGAATGTAAATCATACCCCTCTGCACGCAAGATGTGGATCCAAAGGCCTCTGATAGGAAACCACTGCCTGACTTTGGCTACATAAACTGCCACTGAAACTGAGTGGCTGTCCCTCAGGATACAGAGACTGCCGTGCAGCTTAAAAACCAGTCTGGGACACAAGATAAAAATAAATGGAAGAGGAACTGGGCAGCAAGTGGAAGCTTTTGGACCAAAACCGTCAATAAACCAAACGCCGTATAAATCTGGAAAGAAAGTTCAGGTATCTCCCGACGCACAGCAGTGCTGAAGAGCACAGCAAGAGCTCCGCTTGGTTCTGCTGAATGCACGACAAAAGTTTTAGTACTGAAGAGCGGAATCTACAGTTTCCTAAGTGAGAAGGGAGAGCTGGATCAATGTTGTCAGTACATTACTGCACTTAGAGCAACCAAAAAGCTTGGAGGCATTAAAAATGGAATAAAGGTCTCCAAGAAACAGCATGCAGGCATCTAAATGTGCGGGGTCAGCTTCAGTTATCTGCCCTGACAGTTCTGCAGACAAAGAAACAAAGGTGTTAGGGAATTGCATGTCAGCTACACAGGAGAGTAATGTTATTTCTCCTACAGACAAGAGTAAGGACTGTGAGAGACAAGCACTACCCATCCTTCAGTAGCAATTCAGAATATTATTATCATCACCATTTGCCCTCACTGCATCTCTCCTGGGGCTTCCTCATGCTGTAACTGAGATGATGGAGCAAAACATGTCTGTGCACCTCAACCACACTCAGACAGTCCCTGACATCTGTGCATCAGAGAGCCTGAACTGAAAATACCAAGCAGGAAAGCCTAAGGCATGGGCTGGGGCTTCTCCTGCCAACTTTCCTACGTGTGCTGGTAAACTTCAGCGAAGGGTAGGACAGACAGCTAACCTAGGTAATTTTTAAAGCTCCTCAACGAGTTTCCCCATCAGAGAGCGCCTGGTGCAAATCCTCTAGGTCATCTCCTCTACTCACCCCTTTTGTCAGCTCCCTCACACACTTTCCCTCTTGCTCCTTTCTTTCACTGACTCGACAAAGAGATAAACTGAACAGAAAATGTAGCTTTAGAGCTGTTTTGGAATTAAAAGGAAATTCAAAGTCTGCATCAAGCCCGCCCCTAGACAGAGGGCAGAAGTGAGGACATAATCCCCGGCACAGCTAATGGCCAAACTTGTATATAAAGCGCAAGACATCAATAAAATTGAAGGAAATATGCACTAGTCCTAAAGACCAAAATAACCGGTTCCCATCCTTAGCCCCCTTTTCTCTCTCAGTAAGGCAGTCCAACAGCCCCACTTGACACAGGGAAACGACGGGGGGTTGGGGCTTTTTAGAACTTACATCACTGCATCGTTTTCTTGTGTGTCAGAGCTCCCCTCGTTCAGCATGTGATAATGCCCAGAGGTTATGCATTATGGTGGATGGTATGAAGAGCGAGAGCAGAAAGTAATTACCAATTAGTGATTCTTCTGAAAATTACTACCAACCTCCAAAGTTCCACTTGAACTAAGGAAAGAGGTTGTTCCTGCAAGTCCATACTAAAAATATAGTGAAAAGGCACTGACTCAAACTGATTCCAGCTGCAGTAATGAAAGTGAAAACAGTCATGCCTTCTGTATGCTGGTGTGCCTTCTTATCAATATCCTCATGAACTCGCTTCCAAGATAAAACCCGTCAGCGGTTTCTTACCATCCTGAACATCCATGTTAGAGACTGAACTGGCAGGTATTAAAAAAAAAAATAAAATTGATAAAACATTTTATCCATTGACGCAAACGAATGAGGTATCTGATGATTGTGGCCGCTTACTGGAACAGCCCATGACAACCAAGCGGTGAGTTCATACCCGTTCTCGAGATGCCAAGTTCTCAAAAGCTGTTTCAGACAGGTAGGCACACGAAAACGAGAATCCCTTCAGAAATCAGACTCTTGCAATGCTACTCGCTGCGCTAAGGCTCAGTTCAGCAAGATGGCTGCCAGCAGTGCTGACCCAAAAATGGCAACTAAAAAGTAACTGCTTTCCAGTTGCAGAGTAACTTTTGTTGATTCCTACATGGCGAGAAGAACTTTGCTGAAGTAGAAATTTCTTTTTAAAGACACCGTTCACCTCGCTCAGCTGCAAAATATGCCCCTGAGACCATCACTTCCATCATAACTGCTACCACGGACACTGAATTCTTGGCACACGTTGCTGGAACTGACTCAGTAGGACCGAGCCTGTCTGAATTTCAGGAGTTGGAAAAGAAAAGGAGAACATAAACAGCGGACGCTAAAGGGACTGAAAGCGCCTCTGGCAACACCATAAAGTCACTTCAAGTTTTCTTGGATTTGGGAAGTTTATCTTTAGGTTCCATTTTTACTCCTCCCAAGGGGCAATGAAGCGGCTTGCGCACGTGGGCCGGGAGCCGAGAGAACACTATTACTCAAGTCATTTTTGAGGAGCACGAAAGACGATCCTCAGCCTAGAACAGAGCGAGCCAAGGCACCGGAGATGAAAATATAGCCGATTGCCTCAGCTGCCACATGGGCCGGCCCGGCACAACATGTCTGCCTCCGCTAACGCCAAGTCACTCACCAGCCCCGGCCGGAGGGCGGCTGCGGGGAGGAGGCCGGGACATGCCTCTCCCCC
>WAAD01021855.1:86779-102389 GCA_013389945.1 Fregata magnificens | reverse complement strand
CCGGCCAGGGGGGGTCAGCGGTAGCCCAGTGCTGCGAGCGCAGGCACGCGGGGCTGGACACGGGGCACCGGCCCCCAGGACCGCAGCAGCCCGGCGCCGAAGCCGTTGGGCGAATGAGTGCTGCCAACTTCCCTCTTTTGGGGGTTTTTTGAAGGAAAAAAGGCTCTACTTCCTAGCAGAGACTCAAGCGTCACTTCCACCTTCCTGGTGTAGCTGCTGAATGGGAACGAAAACGTTAACGGCCAGATACGTAGAGATACCCAGGAAAGCGTAGCGCCACGCTGTGTGCAGAGCTCCCAAATTGCTTTCCAGAACTGCGCCCGTCCCCTTTTTTTTTCCCCCAAATGGGGTACTGAGGCACGGAGAGGTTCATAACAAAACATAAAACAACCATCTCGCTCCAAGCCACGTGGCGAGTCTCGGGGGAGAGGGCAGTGCTCCCCAGCCCTGCTCCCTGCAAGCCGGCACTGCCGCTTCCCGAGGGGAAGGGGAGACACGCATGCGGAGAACGCGACCGCGCCTTGGCATAAATAAGCGGCCTGAAGTGCTGAGGGAAGAATAGACAGAGATGGGATGGAGAAACAGGCGTGGGAACTGAGATACACGGAGCCCTGGCCTCCCCGCAGCAGTGCGATCCCTCGGGACAGTCGCGTGGGCAGTGCCAGCCCCAGGGATCAGGGCAGGGAGATGCTCCGAACAGCCGCAACCTTCCGCAGTGGTGGCAGCTTTCGGTCACCATTTTCCAGGCGGCACAAATAAAAGACGATTCCACCCCTGCCCGACGCCAGGACCACGGGACACACCGTCCCGCCGCGGGCCTGAGCCAGGGAAGTTTCCCAGTGGAGCTCTCCCCTGCCCAGAGTGACAGGGCGCTGGGCAGGAGCCCTGCCAAGAAGCTCACACACAAAGCTTGCAAAAGCCAAAGCGCAGCAGCTTTGTGGAGTGCAGGATGGAAACCGCTCTGCGGAGCACGCTGAGGATGACACGTCCCCTGTTACGCTCAGCCGAGGGACGCAGGGACCAGAAACAAACCGCTTGGAATAACCACTCCAGCAGAGGCCCAGCAGGCTCCAGTGACAACCTCAGCGGGGTGACGTAGGGCAGAGCGTGCTCCCCAGCACGTCAGGTTTCCCAAACAGCCTTGGTTTGGACCAGCGGGCACCTTCCTCTGGACACTCCTTGGGGTTTTAAATCAGCAAACACAGCCACGTCTTGCTCTAGCATCAGCAGCATGTCCTGCTTCCAATGTTGCCAAGCCTCGGACCAACATTAGCTCTGTCGTCCCCGGCACACTCAGGAGAATGGCAGCCAAACAATCAGCTTGAGGGCAGCCGAGGAAGGCTGGCAAAGACTAAAAAAGTCAATGAAAGAAAGCAAGAGCATCTCCAGCCCTTGGAAAACTCATCTTCTCGAACCTGAATTCTTTAGTGTAGTAGCCAGTCTGCCTTGGCTGAGCAGCTAGCACTCCTTGGCATCTCTGCAGTGACAAGAATGTACTTGCAGCTTTGTTAGTGCAAGCTTTGTTTAGTCTCCGGCAAGATAAGCGTGCGCGTTTTCATGGCGCTGCAGCTCTGCTGTCCCCTTTGCTTTGCCCTGGCCTCCTGTGGCCATGAGCCTACAGCCCCAGCAGGAAAGCAGAAGGGTAATGAGGAGGGACAATATGGAGAGATGAGGAGAGGATGCCCAAGCACCAGCTGAGTGCTCCGATCATGAACAATGGGCACGGGAAGGCTCAGCAGCATTACGGTGACCGCTGAAAGAGGACCTAGTCCCAGAGATGGGTGAGAAGGAAGCCCAGGGGCCTGGGTGGCAGCTGCGGGGATGTCAGGGGGACAGTTCTACAGCATTAGTGACCATAAGGATTTCTGCCAGCACAAATACATTCAAGCAGCAAGCTTCTGACCAGGTTATGAGGTTACAACAAGACCTATTTGGGCTCCAGCCTTGAGGTTTAGCAACACGTGTTATCCAGACTAACCTCACGTTAAATGAAAATTCACAGGCTAGCTGCTACCTCCATCCCTTTCCTCCTCTCCACACCAATACGCCCCTCACCCATCAGCATGCCCCCTCAGCACCGAGAACCACATGGCCACCAAAGGAGTCACAGTATACAGCAAATAGCCTATTTTTAAGGGTGGGACTGCTTAAGCCCGTCTCATTGTGAGCTGATGCGTTCCTGCCCCCTCCAGTTTCCCCCACTGCATGCTGCTATCCTTTGCCTTGCACTAGCACTGGTGTGCCTGCATCCAGGTGGTGAGGCAGCCCAGGGAGTCATGCCAGCTACAAACCAGTCCCTGGCTGTCGGGTGAAATTAAGAAGGACAGGCCCACAGGGCAGGGGAGATGCGAGGCTGAAGTGGGAGAGCGCAGCCAGCAGGTCAGGAGGAGGCCAGGCAATGGATTCCCAAAATCAGAACGGTTTAAGCCTCCCTGGAATTGCACCCTAAAACCTCAGCAAGCATTTTGCAGGGGTAAAATACAAATCTAAACCTGCCCTCAAGAGCCCTTTTCCACAGCAACTGGGCACTTGGGCATAACGGCCAGAACTGAAATGATGAGAGAGGTGACGAGACACTTTCCCAGGGACTCTCCAGGGCAGAGGAGAGGAAGAGCCTGGAGTTACGCTAGCAGTCTGCAGTGAGGAACTCAAACAGGGGCAGTCATGGTGCATGAGTTAAAAAATGAATGGGATCAGAACAAAAATCAAAGCAGGAACCCCAAGCAAGCAGTTTGGGCAATCCTCAGCTCCTTCCGGAGGGGAAAGAGACAAAAGGTTTCATAGCACCAAGTAATGCCACACAGCGGTTGAGGGCACTGAGGCATCCCAGCTCCCATTGAAACTGCAGGGGGAACGTAGCTGGGATGTGGCCAGGCACCATGGTCACTGTCCTCTACCCCTGCCCATAAAGAAATAAACATGGTGTCTCCTGACTGTGAGCAGTCAAGGGCATGTTTGGGGTAGCTCACTTGCGGCACGAGGTCCTGCACAGAACACCAAGGTCAAGAGGGAGATAAGCACCAAATGTGGGATAACAAAAGCCATTGGCTGCAGTGCCTGGGGATCCTTCAAGGTAACATAACCCCCAGCATGTACACAGACACCACTGAGTTAAGCTACCTCCCAGAAGAGCTGTCGTTTGCTCAGGGCTTTCTGCACCAGGAGCTCACACCAAGGCCATTCCTGCAGTTGGGACAGCTACTCCAGACTCCCCTTTCCTCCTGACCAGATCCAATATGGGGATGAACCAATGCTTTGTCACTACATCCTGCTGCATCTCAACCTGCTGCATCTCAACCGTTCACAACCAACAGCCGGCATCTGGCAGTACATGCTCAGGAAGACATCTGGAGCCTCGGCTGCTGCAGCCCAGCCCAAGGGGACATCGACAGGCCAAGACCCTGGCTGGAGAGCTTCTTGGTCACAGACAGAGTTCTCCCTCCACCTGCCCCCCCAACAAGCTGAGCCTGCTTCAGGCTGCATGAGGCAGCCCAGAGCGCTCCCTGCTGTTTGTCACAGGGCTGAGTAAGACCAGGAAAATGGTAGCGTAGGGCAAGAGGGGCCTTACCACAGAGGAACCAACTGACTTTACAGCGGAGCAGCTGCCACCGAGACCCCAGGAACCACCTGTACGTGTAACCATGTGCACTTTGATTCCAGCAAGAAAACTGACCATGTGAAGAGAAGTGGTGGCTGCAGGACCTTCCCTCTCCTCTCTCCCTGCCCTCCCCTCCTCAGCAGGCCCCTTCCCATGGGTCACTGTCTCTGCACAGGCAAGGTGAGCCCTTGCTGGCCACTGAAGCCGACCAGCTGCACAGCAGGGACGGTTGTCAGGAAAGTAGCAGCAAGACCCCTGGCTGGTGTTTCTCCAGAGGAGCACTTCAGGACTCTTGCTTCTTGGGCTCCTGCAGCAGACTCCTTCCGCTGCCAACAGACACCCACCGAGAGCTCTGACCTCCACTGCTGAGAAACACCATCGCAACGAGCGGGGAACAGTTGGTGCCGGTCCTTTTGTGCAGCGCTGAGGCAGGGAGCTGGGGGCAATCCCCGACTGCTGTCGGCAGGCACTCGCTGCTGGTGGCTCGTGTAACCATCCCAGCACCAGGGGGCCAGGGAGACAACCACAGCCTCGGCTGACCAGCAGGTCAGGTTCCCCACGTCTCTGACGCTACCTGAGCTGAAGCTGGCTAAACCAGGTGCTGACAGCACAGTCCACACGCATCACCAGGGAGATCCCCAGCAGGAGGCAGACGCTGCTCACCACAAAGCCCAGCGACTCAAAGAGGAATCTGCAGGCAGAACAGATGCAGATATCACAGATATCACAGCCAGCATACCTGCAAAGACAGGCTGCTGCCCTCACTCCCAGCAGACTGATTTTCCTGACAGTGAGAGGCTGGTAGCACCCCAGATCCTAAAACCTGAATTACATTCACTCCTCAGCAGCTGCTGCCTGCAACCTGGAAGCCAAGCACGCCTCTGGTTTAGAGGCCGTTCAGGACAACACCCAGGTGGGATTCTGAATCCCGCAGAGGCCAAGGCCACCCCACACTCCTACTAGCCCAAAACTTTGCTAGTTTACCATTTCTGGGTTTACCATTTCTGGTCTGGTATCCCTACCTTTGGCCCTCTGCCCTGAGAGAGAATATTCTTAGCTTCCAGGTGGCCTCTGTGTGTTCTTGGAAATCAAAATAAGGAGAAATTTCTACGCTCTAGCTCAAGTCCAGCTTCTGAACTTTAAGGAGGAATTATTTAAGGACAGTCCTACAGCCTCTGCTAGGTAAGAAGTCAGAAGATCGATCACAAGGTCTCTTCCAACATTACGGTCTAGGAACTCCAGTCAAGATGTCAGCGATATGAGCCCTAACCCAGCATCAGAGCAACTCCTGGGACTTACTTTGGGGCAAAGACCTTCCAGACCATGAGGTGCCTCCTGAGGATCATAGCTGCACAAACACAGGCCAGAAGCTGTGGGGGAGATCAGGAAAAACAAGTTACAAGTGTCTCTGGAGTGACCTCCTGGGCACCAGGTTCACATCTGAAGGTGGTACTAAACTACACACACTTGAGAGGCTGGTACAGCGCACACCAGAAATAAGCATCCCAAAGAGGATTCCCTTCCATCGTGTCCTCAAGTCAGGAAACACAAGCAGCTTGGGGTACAGGCAGGCCCTCCTGGGGCCAGGCTGGGACAGCACAGAGGAGGGCTCACACTGTGGCTAACCTGACCCAGTATTTCACTGAGAGGGGCACTCCCGCTCCCCTGCTGCAGGGCTTGCCCCCTCCCTTGCACTGTCTCTGGTCTGGCCACACAGGAGAATGATTTGAAGGGCTAAACCCCAGAAAGCTAATTGCTGCTTTCACGGGATTAAATTTTTGGTATTTAGCTCCCTATATCACCACAGCACACGATCAGATGAAAACCAGAGCTGGTGCAAACACAGATAGGCATGGTCGGGAAGAGGGGGAGCAGGACTACAACCCTGTAGTTTCCGAACAGACGTTGCCACTCTGGGCAGATGGGTATGAAAAGCAGCCTAATCCACACTGCGGCTTCTGTGCTGGGGGCCTTCCCAAAGCACAGAGCAAATAGCATGGCTGAAAAGAGAACCTGTGCAGCTGCTCTTCCACCTGCAACCAGACGTACCACCCCTGGGCCTTGTCTGTGCCCTGGCTTACCCCTTGCTCTCACCAGAGTGCCCCACGGTTCTCACAGCACACCAATTTCCTCTTGGACAACCTTCTCCACAGCCATCCCACCTCTGCCCATACCTGTGTCCCAAGGACAAAGAGGTACTTCAGCCCCAGCTGCAGCAGAGCAGTGGAGAACTTCTCTGGGGACTCCCGCAGCCTCATCTCCATCATGTGCTCCTCCACCTCCTGCAGCTCCTCCTGGGGCTCCTTCTTGGGCTTCCTCTTCTGCGTGCTGGGCATCTCACACACAAAGGGCCAAAGCAGGAGCAGAGGGCAGCCGACTACCTCAAGGACAAAGGCACATGAAGTTACTGGAGCCCAGGAGGTGAGGAGCAGTCTAGGCTCTGCCATCATGGCCTGGACATGCAGGATGCATATACCCCAGCTCCAGTTTGCTGGTCAGGCACAGCTGCACGGAGGCTGCAGGCCACGGGCAGCTCTGTGGCCCCAAAAGGGGACAGCGAGGATGCTGCTGTTCAGCTGGTGCCGGAGCCTTCATCGCCTCGTGCTCAGCCTGCAGGCCTCCAGACAAAGCAAAGCAGTGAGCCATGTCCACTCAGGCTCAACAGCCCAGGAAGACATTGATTTACCTGCAAAGAGGATATGCGAGGCAAAGGTGTTGGCGCCAACCAGGACAGCGGGCAGGAGGTTCGTGCTGTGGTCAAGGTGGAAGCCCACAAAGGCTGCGTTCCAGTGGATGGCCGGGAAGATGGGCTGGTGGCCTGTGGAATAGAAGAACTGGGAAGCAGCAAGGAGCCAGGAGATGACTGCATACCAGGGCACCGAAAAAGGCTCTGAGAGATTTTGAGAGAGAGAGAGAGAGAGAGATCAGCATCAACAAACAAGACGCATCCATGGTCAAAAAAAGCCTATTGGGTTTTCTTCCAGGTTCCCTTTCCACGCTCTCTCTTCTGACAGAGAGAAACCAGTCAGGCTCCCACCAGAGGACATGGTGAGGGGCCAGGCATTCCCTCTGCTGCCTGCTCTGCTACTGGACTCTGTCAGCAGCAGTGGGGTTCAGTGGCTGCTCACACCCTGGGGAGAAGGGATGGCTGCTCATACTCCTTCCCTGACACAAGGGACTCCTCCTCCTCCCACACTGTGTCCCTGCTGCACGCATCTCTCTTCTATTAGGGGGTTTAAGCAGCTCTAAAAAAGCTAGGAGGATCCTCCGAGGATCAGTGCACCACCACTCCCCCAGAGCAGAGACTGGGCTCTGCTTCTCCCACTGGAAATAAGACAAGGTCGCTGTCGATAAGGCCCGGGTCGCACATCCAGAGGATGCTCTACTGAGCCCTGACTCACCAGCGTCTCCAGCAAGGCCTCTGGCACGCGTGTGGATGTGCAGCAGCATGAAGGCCTCCAGGAAGAGGAGAAGGAAGGCAAGACTCAGCCGCTCACTGTGCAGAAGCATCAAGAGGAAGCCCAGCAGGGTGAGCGCTATGACCAGGGCTGCAGAGTACACACTGCCCAGCCCGTACGCTGCGACAGTGGCCTTGCAGCTGCCCCGCTCCAGACGGCTCTTCTGAGACTCCTGCATCCTCTTGTAGATCTGAGGGATGACGTGGAGGAAGTCGACTTCAGAGCTGGGAACCCCCAGGTAGGGAGTGACGATGGATCCTGCTGACTCCCGCGTGTCCTTTGCGAACACTGTCATGGGATTGCACAGCAGGAGCAGCAGCCCGATGGACGCTAGCCCGTAGACAGCCCAGGGAAAGGCAACAACTGCCACCTGCACCAGCTCCTGCAGCTTGCCGAGAGAGTCGTCAGAGCTGGAGGCAACGGCCCAGTAGCAGGCAATGCAGAGGACCACCAGTGGGAAACCCCAGCGCACGAAGAGCACGAGGGGGTCTGAGCTGTTCAGGTTGCCATAGTGTCGCAGCCAGCTCCGCACTGCATAGACCAGCCCGGCCAGCAAGGCCACACACAGGAGGTAGAAGAGGTTCTTGGCCCGTGTGTTTCTCAGGCTGGCAAGGGGGGAGAGGAAAAGAGAGGGCCGGCACTGAGGGATTTCTTCGCGGCACTGGTGGAAGAAACCGGAGAGGCGCACGCAGACCAGAAGCATGGCCACGAGGCACAGCAGATACCAAATCTCCCTCCGGTAAGAAGAAAAGCTAAGGAGCTGCTGCTTGGGGCCTTCTGGCACAGTCAGGCGACCATCCCAGTGGAGCTTCCCTACTAGCAACACCACCAGCGACGCCAGCAGGAACGGGGCTACCCGGGCCTCGGCCACCACAAAACTATCGGAGAACATAGCTCCGCAGCGGAAGAGGAGAATGCCCATGGGGAATGCCAGCCCCAGCCACGCTCGCAGCCTCTGCCTCAGGCCAACGCTGGCCAAGGGTGGCTGACTGCCCACCAAACGGGCTCGCTTGGGATGCTGGCCCCACCAGTGCCAGAAAAAACCCAGCTGAGAAGCTGCAGCTGCCCATGACAACACCAGGAGGAGATCCAGCCTCTCCTGGGTGAATGCACAGGCCAGTCCAAGCAGAACAGCCACCACCAAGCCCCAAAGCAGTGGGTACAGGAGGCAGCTGCGATAGAAAGAGTCCGACGCTGCGGCCAGCTCTGAGGCCACGTAGCAGAGCAAACAGGAAGCAGCGATGAGGGTGCAGCCCCCCACCATACGCAGGGGATGGAAGCGGGCCCAGGACTGAGTGCACACAGCCCGTGCCTCCCGCAGGTAGAGCTGGAAGCGACCGATGAGGCTTCGCAGCCTGGACTCCAGCTCTGGAGGCACCAGCGTCGCTCCCTGCACCTGGGCCAAGAGCCAAGTGTGTTCCTCCACGGCGCTGGAGAAGAGCTCCTGCAGGCGCTGGAGCTGCTCTGCTGGCAGGTCCTGAGCCACCAGCGAGTAAGAGTGCAGGAAGCGGTCCACCTACGGGAGAGGGGACACAGGGTCAGACAGCGGCACTGGGACCACTGGGAATGGGATTCACTGCCATCTTCCTCACTCAGCCCCTTCAGAATGGAAACAGCCCCAATCCGCCAACCCCTGCCAGGACAGACACGTCCCCAGCCACATCACCCGGGGCTGGTCACCCAAATTCAGGATGTGACTGGCAGGAAACGCAATCCTTCTGCCAAAGTGACATCCCCCTCAAGTGACATATCCATCCCGACAGCCGCACTGACTCCTCTCAGTTCTTCATCTGCAGGTGCACCTCTGGCAACATTGTGCATCACTAAGGGCTTTTATGCAGAGTCTTTGGTAGCAATAAGGCAGACCTCCCCCAGAACTTCAAGTCATTGCTAGCTATTATCCTGCACCTGATGTCAACTTTTACATCGTTTGTCTGAGGACAGACATCAAATTAAAGAGCTTATAGTGGATCAAATCAAACTGCTCCCTCTTCTTCAATACAGGCACATTAACCCACTATACCAGAGGCTAAGGAGAGCTCAGTCTGCTTCCTACTTCAAGAGGACAGGAACAGAGGCAGCTATGATCCCAAAGTCATAAAAGAAGTCTTACAAGGGCATTACCAGGGCAGGGCACCCACACAAACATCCAGCTGCTCAGCAGCATAGATCTGCTCAAGCCCTGAAACACACCAGTACCCTCACATGTCTTCCAGTTGCCTCAGAGCGCAGGCAGAATCAGCCCGCCCCTGCCCATGAATGGCAAACATATGCACCAGCTCTCCTCCAGGCCTGCGTGACCTCCCTGGTACGCAAAAGCTTCTTCAACACCAACATGATCGAGCCAGAAACATCCTCAGACAAATGAGTGCAAACATTTAAACACGCAGGGCTGGATAACGCTAACTACTAATAGATGATAATCGATATCCTCAGTGACTAGGGACAGTAACGTACACTATCGTCTTAAATGTCTTAAATGACAGAGCACTCTGCTGCTCTATAAATACACAGCAGAGAGGCTGAACGTTTTTGCCTTCCCATCAGCAGTCATACCCCCTCCAGCTCCTCCCTGACTTGCACCAATGGTCTCCAACTGGCACATCACGGGTTGCTTCCAGGCAACTGGGCCCAAACCAGGACCTGGTCTGGTTTGGCTTCTTCCTTGAGAACCCCAGGATACAGCAGGGAGCTAGCGGGGGGCTGGAGGAGTTATTCCTGTGCTCCTAGCAATCCAGGGGCCCCTCAAAGGCAGGCCGGCACTTAGCCAGGACACACGCCTTGTAAAATGTGCGGCAAATGTGGTTCTGTAGCACGCCCAGAGCCACAACAGACAGCCCTCACATCCTCCGTAGAGGCTCTGGCTTGCCCTGGCACATGGCCTGCTTCATTGCCTGGGCTCCTTTTACGCCTGGTATAGTTACTTTCATTCAAATTTTATCACTCAGCTATTGGGGTTCTGTATTTCGTTGTGCTTGGTGTAAACTG
Source organism: Fregata magnificens (assembly GCA_013389945.1). Classification (NCBI taxonomy): domain Eukaryota; kingdom Metazoa; phylum Chordata; class Aves; order Suliformes; family Fregatidae; genus Fregata; species Fregata magnificens. Next base: position 92,345 of record WAAD01021855.1, on the reverse strand, counting down.
TTCCTTCTCTATCCTGCTTTAGTGTCACCTGTTACGTGGCATTTCTTTTGTTTAGTCCTTTGTTACTGTGTTCTTTCTGTCACTGATTTAGAATAGCTCTTTAGCTACCATTGTTTCTCCTCCAAAACTGAAGCAGCATCAAAACATCCATTTGTACTCCTGAATCTCCATTAACAAAACGTGCCCCTATTCATCTTCAGCCTTGAGGAACCAGCCTCCCCACGAGCCTCCCCAATAACCAAATCCACCTCTGACCATCTGGGACCAACCATCACCCTGAAGCAAATGCCACCTTCCCCGGCCAGTACTTTCCACACCACAGCACTCACACTGCAAGGAGGTAACTCTTCAAAATAAGATCCCCACGAAGATAACACCACGTCACTGCCCCATCTCCACCAAACAGAAGAGGTATGCGCTTAAAAAGCCATTCCTTCTCCTCTCTAGTTCAATGGGGAGGCCTACCATAGGCTGTACCTGCTTGGCATTGATGTGATAGACCGAGAGCTGCTGCAAGGCTGCAGACACAGCGTCACCGTCCCCAGAGAACAGCTCAGCCATCACCTCCCCGATGTTACTGTAGGGGATGGGCACACCCAGCAGCAGGGCCACAGTGGGCACCAGGTTCACCTGGGGAATGGCCTCAGGCTCCTGGAGAGACAGTGGAGGAATCGGAAATTCAGAAAGAACACAGCAATGAGGCTTTTCACTCAGGCTAGAGGACAGTGGGAAAGACGTCCTTCTTCAGAGGGGAATCTGGGGAAGCCTGAAAGGGGGAAAAACACAGGGGAAGGCAGAGGCACAGCTCTGCCCTCCCTGAGTGCCCTGCAGAGGGGAGGATGCCTGCTGGGAGCTACAGGTCCTTGGGTCTGGCCCTGGCTGTCCAACAGCTCACCTGGCTCCACTCAGACACCCCTCACAGCTGGAGGGGCCCGAAGAGGGGTCCCAAACGCTTCAGTTACCTGCATCCCATGTCAGACTTTCTGTTCTTCCTCTGGGAAAGGTGACAGACTCCCCACCCCTCTCAATCTAAACAATCCGAATCAAACCGTTACTCTCTGTAAACCAGGATGCAGTTTTTGCCCCGGATGCCACCTCAGGCAGCAGCAGCTAAAGATCAGCTTCTTCTCACCTCTGGAGGACCAGTGCCAAATAGGGGTGATTTGCTGTACACAAACAGCGCTGCATTCACTTCCTTCTCACTGTCGCCGCCATGGTCTCCGGTCTCTGTCATGCCATGGTCCCCAGCCACCAGAAGAAGGGTGTCATTCCCCAAGTGATCCACCAAGGACCTGTCACCGGGATAAGGAAGGTCAACCCCTACCTGGGCAGGGTCCCAGGTAGCCCAGGTGGGAGAGGACACGTCCCCCCCAAGCCTGCCAGCACAGCAGAGGTGAAGCCCACGAAAGGATCTGAGCAAAACTAAGTGCTGATGCAGAGCTGTAACAACTGTGCCAGGGAGCAGGGCAGCGGATGCTTTAAAAGCGAACTGAAAATTCAGAGCCCTGAGACAGAGTGGACTGATCTTGCTTAGGTCCCCAGTGAATGGTGGCTGGTTCCTCAGTGCCTTCAGCGATCTTGACAAAATGCAATTCAGAAGAAAGGTTCCCAGCAGGAATGCATTTTAGGCTGCTTCTATTTGGGTCTTGTATATTGCATCATGTTGTGTGAGCAATTTCCTACTTCTAAGGAAAAAAGAGGGGATTTGTCCCTAAAGGATGCAGGAGGTGTGACACGATATATACTGCACTCTCAGATGCAGCAGGGCAAGTTATCCACTCCTTCCAGCAATAAAAATTAAAGCAGTGCCAAGAGTCCAAAGCCGCAGCATTTTGGGCTGAGGCACAGCTGCATGATCAGGATTTCTGGACCCCATTCTGCCCTCTGACACAAAGGTACAACTCACGCGCATGTGCAATAAATGCAGCATTCCCTAGCGAGGGTCCTCCAAGCACTTCTCAAACATTAGCCAAACCTCAGTGTGACAATTTCCATTTTAAAGATGGGGAGAGTGAGGCTCAGCTGTACTCCAGCTGCATCATCACCTTGTTGAGAACCAAGGCTCCAAGACCTGAAGACAGCCTTACCTCTGAAACCAAACCTCTCGTGAACATGTGTCTACGCAACCAAGACTGCCCCATAGCTGGGGTTTCAGCTGATGCTGCCCAAAGCTGCTCTCCATGTTAACAGGCACAGTAAGCATTCCTTGTTGCCCTCTGCATCTGTAAATTCCCTGGGAAGACCCCACCAGCCTGGCTGAAGGAAGAGGCCAGCTGGCAATCCCCCCACCGCCACGGCAATCACCTGAGCATCTCATTCATCTGGGTGAGCTTCTTAGCCATTTCAGGATGGTCAGGTCCGTGTTTGTGCCCACAGTGGTCCACGCCAAGGAAGTGAGCAATCAGCAAGTCCCATTCACCACTGTCCACTGCAGAACAAGAGCAGCCTTATTGCATGCTAACCTGGGATTCAGGCACGGGCTCTACACCTGGATCCTCCCACCAGAGCTTTCTGGTTGCCTCTGGAAACGCTGTTTCTTCCCCTCCCGCCATTGTCACTCCCAGCTCTCAAGTAGAAGGATGCAGGTTTTAACGGAGGCACACTCTTGGTCTGCGGGTGGCTGGGTGCAATGCTGCAGGGAGCTCAATGCCCGCAAGCACCCCAATATCCATGGGTTTTGTTCACCACCCCTCAGGAGAGGAATGGCCCCCTGTCACCCAAGTCACCTTGAAATACCCTTAACTCAAATTGCCATAAACGGAGCTAAAGCATGGGGATGCTCAGGAAAAGAACCCAGAACTCCAGTCCTTGCCTGGAGATATTTCAGGTCAGACTCATCAATGTGCCCCTCTGCATCCCACCCAGGATGTGGGCATGGCACACCAATGCTGTCCCTAGCTAGAAAGTTGCCCTGGCCTCTCCTCTCTGCTTCAGAGTCTTGACACATGAAAACCAACATATTTGGAGCTAAACGATGAGCTGCAGCTCTGCCACAAGGCACAAGGACTTCCCCGTGAAAGGCCACTGCACTCTTGATCTACTTAGATTCATTCACAGATAAAGCAAAGAGCACTCCTCTCAGCCCTAGGACCTCAGGGAGGCATCTGAAATCACCTGAAATTCACAGATCCATCTCACAATTCACCTTCTTCCCAAGACCGGGAGCCACTGATACTCTGCTGAGAGCCGTGCTGTGCCCCAGCCTCCTGGCTGCACTGCTGGGTATTTCCTAGAGCACCATCTGCCTGCCTGGGCAGCCACGTGTCAAAGTTAAGCTGCTCCTCCTGCTCCATCCTGGCAGTGTATTTCTAGGACAGATGTAGAAGTCTAACCTCATCCCATCAAGCTACACTCTTTTTTTAACAGAAACAGTTTATGGGCCCCAAAAGCTGGCTCATCTGTGGAAATCCAGCTAGAGCACTGTAATCCCTGGGCAGCAGTGTGTGACTGCCCAGTGTCACTCCGTAACAGAAAAAACTCTTCAGTCCTACCCCAAATTTGCAGTAGGACCCCTGCGTAATGTAAATGGTTACCCAGGCCCTGGGGGAAGAGCTCCTTACCAGTTGGATAAAGATGCTGCAGGATCCCGTCGTCCACAGTGTGAAGATCTTTCACGTTAAAAGAAGGGAAGAAATACGAGCGGAAAAACTTCTTCGGGAAGAGTCCTTCCCAAGTGTCATCACCCATGAAGACCACTCTCCTTCCTGAGGCAGCAAGAAAGGAATTAATGAGAGCAGGGAGCCCACCTGAGTCATGCTGTGACCCGCACTAGTGCAAAGAGCCTGGGCAGATCCAGGTCAGGGTCTGGAGCACTGGCTCCTCTCCAACGCACACTCAAAAGTGATCTAAAATTAAAATGACCATCTGGCTGTAAATGAGCTTGAATACAGGGAGCGATCAGCCCTGTTTCTAAGCCTACAAGTGTCCTCCCCTGCCAAATCCAACTGCACAACCTCTTATTGCACAACAACTTATTTTTGACCTCTGACACGTCACCCCAGCAAAAAGACCTGTGGGTTGAACATGCCAGGAAGCAGGCAGGCACCCACCCGTACTATCGCAGGACTTAGGAAAGTGCAGCGCAAAGCTGACAAACCTTCGCCCCCACTGTAAAACACCAGGCAGTAGATGGCTGCTGACAGGGATTGAGTAGAAGCCGTGAGTCTTGGGCTCCAGCTTTAAACACAACGGCAGTGTGTTTTCATACAAAGAAAAGAGAAGGCAAAAGCACTGACGCTTCCCACTGCCCTAGCTCTGCTTGCCCTGCCCGCCACCAGCCAGCCCTCCGTGTTTCCACAGAGCCTCTCCAGCCTGGGAGCAGGAACCGTTTCCTCCGAGGCTGCTGCTCCGGCCAGGGTCTACCAGTGTTTTTCCTCTTGGATGATCTCCTGCGTTTGCCCACCTTGCTCACATACAGGGGAGCGGACAACCCAGTCACGTTGCCTCATCCCAGGCAGTGGTATTTGTGCCAGTCTGAGCCCTGGAAGGAAATCTCTCTGGGTAACACAAGGCTGTATCCTTCCCCTTTTTTCGACTCCATCATCCCACCCTAACAAGCCCTTTACAGCTGCACTAAGCACACCCCAGCAGCACCAAACTATGCAGAAAACGTGATGAGGTCGCTGCCTAACAGCCGCAGGCAGCTGGCCAGGCAGGCTTGCTGCCCGAGTGACACCCCCACAGCACACCTGGCACCAGCTCCTCCCTCATCGTGCGTCTCACCTGAACGCAAACATGACAGAACTGACTGCCCTTGGCTTCGTGCAGCCGTTCCTGGTGGTGACCTTGTGACAGTCACCATCAGTACAGCCACTTTCACCTGCTTTCTCGTCATCTTTGAAGATGATGAAGATGAAGCCACAGTCCCAGCTACTTCTTACTCCCCCTACAAGATGGAGAAGCCCTGCCTGCATGACAGCTCTGCCTGAGACAACTGTCATCTGAGCAGGGCAAAAGAACTAGCTGACAAGGTGGAGGCGTTGTAAGCAGTTCCTTTCCCAGGGAGCAAAGAACAAAGGTCTGTGTGAGCGCTGACCAGTGGTTTGCACATACCCTGTCCCAGTGGGACACCACCCCTGCCCACCTACCATTCTGCACCAGCTGCACCAGCAGGTTGTCCTCCTGGATGGCATAGCTGGCGAAGTTGCTGCCCACGTCGATGAAAGTGGGCAGTGAGCCGGTGGTGAGGCCTTTGATGCGCTGCATGGTGGCGGTGGGGGGATCGGCTCGGAAGCGGTAGAGGCGGGCATGGCGGGGCTGGGTGGTTGCGAGGTGGTGCAGGAAACTCAGCTTGTTCTCGTAGGGCAGCGGGCTGGCCTTGGCTGGGTTAAAGTGGGCAAACTCGAAACGGAGGGCATCGATGATGACAAGCACGGCCTTGGAAAAGCGCTGGGGAGCCCAACAGGAGCCTGTCGGGAGGCTCTGCCTCTCCCAGGGCGGCGGCACGAGCGGGTCTGAGCAGGAGCTGCTGCTGGCAAGCTCAATGCGGGAGAGCAGGAACCCGCTCATGAAAAGCCCGATGCCAGCAAAAAAGAGAACGCAGACCCAGGCCAGGAAGAGCAGCACC
>WAAD01021855.1:58776-80648 GCA_013389945.1 Fregata magnificens | reverse complement strand
CTGCCCCTCCCCTCGCCCCTCTCACCGCCCTGACCCAGCCCGGGCTCGGCCCGCAGCTCCCGGGGCTGCAGCGGGGACAGGCGCTGCTCCAGGTCACCCCCAAAACCCCTCGGGAAGGTCCACCCCGACGACCCCTGCTTCCCCTCTCCCCAGGGACTACGCCAGGGCTCCTGCCCAGCCTCCAGCACAGGATGGCAGGGGCGGCAGTCCCCTGCCCAAAGCTGCCTCCCCGATGGCGTTCACCCCGCACGTCCGGCCAGTGCGAGGCTCCAAGTTTTTTGGCAATCATCTCCCCCGTCAAACCTATCCATGGCACGCGTGGGCTCTGGAGGCTCAAGCTGGGAGGGCTGTGCCTGTGCTCCTGCATAGAGCCCCAGGTCCCCATCCCTGTGACAGCCATGGCTCTTAGCCCCAGAACCCATGGCAATGGCCACTTCCCTTCCAGGCACAGACTTCTTGGGGTCTGGCTTGCCCTAAAGGGGTCAGAGGACAAGTCCAGATCTCCCCAGGCTGCCTGAAGTGGGGCTGGCTCCGCAGAGCTGGTGCCCAGCAAGTCTTGGCGTCTCGCAGGGCTTTTAACACAGCCCCAGCCCGGGAGCTGCACCCTGGCCGAGAGGTGGGTCAGCCTCTCTTCACCAGCAGAGGTATTCCCATCCCCAGCCACCCTTGCCCTGCCCCAGCTGAGGCAGCCCTGCACTGCTGGGGGCCTTATCCAGCACCAACAGGGTGTGGGGGGGGAAGAATGGCACAGCACCTCCGATCCTCTGTACAAGCCTCCTCTGCACTCCCAGCAACAATAAATACTAATAAATACAAACTCTTCCACACTTCCCGGGACCAGCGTGGGCAGCCTCACTCAGAGCCCCCAGCCCAACTCTTCACTATCCCCCACCCCTCCCAGCTACAGCCAAGTCTCCAAGCTGGGAGCAGCGCCAGCAGAAGGCTTGGGCATGTCCCCGGAGCGCCGAGGTTGCTCCCCAGCCCACGCCCCTCCTGGTGAAGCCCCCTCAGTGATCCCAGCCCTCCCACAGGGCACAGGGACGGCATCGGTACTGCTCAGGAGGGTGGGGACACACAGGGAGGGCGATACTTCAAGGCAGTGCTTGCTTATTGGCCCTTTACTCATCTCTCCCCAAAGTGCTGGGCTGGAGGCTCCGCGGTGGCCCTGGGGGATGGAGAAGGTCAGGGCCGGGGTGAGTAGCAGGGGTTCCTTGGCATCTCCGTGAAGGATTTCAGTTCATAGGGGATCCCCGAGTCGACCTCGATTGACTTGCGGGAGAAAAGCAGCCGGATGTCATCATGAAGGTAGATCTTCCCCGACTTGGAGCTGTGAAACCTGAGTGGAGACAAGTGGAGGGGCCTCAGGCTCCCAGGCAAGGGCAGGACAGCCTCAGTGCAGGGCACAACCCCCTTGCCAAGGTGGCCACGCTCTGGTTGCCTTCAGAGGGACAGAGACCGCTGCCCTCGGGCGGAATGGCAGCCCCAACCTCCCCAAAAGAGCAGTCGGTCTCTGCTCCTCCCCAGCACGAGGGGGTCAGGCTGCCATCCCCCTGCTCTGGGTCTGCAGGTTTGGGGAGACAGGGACACATGGGAGAGGAGCCCGGGAGTGACCCTGGGGCAGGTGTCCATCCCTCCCGGTGTGCCCTACCTTAGGTGCATCAGGTAGCAGAGGACCCTGCGAGGTGGGCCAGAGCCCGACGGGTCACCAGGGGCTACGGTGGCCCCTTTCTTCTCCCCCACGGGCACCAGGAAGATGCGATGGCGTAGGAAGGTCATGTGGTTGGCCGGCATGTCCTGGAAGTCGTACGTCACCAAGAACATCTTCACCACAGTCTTGTTGGGGTTAAATAAGGTCTGGGGGCAGAGGGCAGGGGGTGAGATTGGGAAGGGCACAGGAGTGGATCTGTAGGGCAGGGCTGGGGCATCTGGGGGCAGCGCCAGCAGGCCCAAGGGTCCAGAAAGCCCCACACCAGCCCAAAAGGGCTTAGCCTGAGGCCCACAGGTCAGTCCTTTCCACCCACCTCCACTCCCGTGCTCCTATCCCATCCCCACTGCACGTACGTGCCCTCCTGCCGAGACCTTGTCCCTCCCCACCAACCTCTTCTTCCTTCCCTGCATCTCCCACCACCTTGTCTCCCTACCAGCACCCCAGGGACCCCGTGCTCCCCTCCGCTGTGCTGTGTTGGTGGCCACGTACCCCCTCTGCACGAGCTTTCTGGCTGCTGCCCTGCCAAACAATGTTACGGAGCGTAGCCACACTGGGGGGCAACCAGAGCCTACCCAGCCATGGCGCTGCCAGAGGCCAGGGGACGACTCACCACTTGGATGGTTCCAGCTTTGGGGACACTGTAACCCTTCTTTCCCAAGGCCTCCAAGTCAATCACTCCCTGGGGCAAAAGAGCGAGCATGTGAGAGAGGGAGAAAGCCCATGGAGAGCCCAGCTGGGACCCGGCGCGGAGCCAAGAGCCCCCCTCGCCAGGAATGCCTGGCATCAGGCGGCAAGAAGACGCCCAGCTCAGTCCCTCTCCAGACCCAGGGATGAACAAGATGCAACGCAGAGGTGACGGCAAAGCAACAGCCATGAGATGGCTGGGCAGCAGCCTGCCTGTTTATATGCCTGCAAGGGTTCCCTCTTCGGTTTTTGGGCTCCTGGCACAGCTAGCGGTCTCCTCAGGTAGGTGGTTGCTTGACCCACGCTCTCCAGAGAGGGGCAGCCCCCAGGATGTGCAGTGCCTGGGTATGGACCCCACTCACCTCCCCCACGCTCCCAGCCCTCCCTCATCCGCATACCAGGAAAGGCGAGGGCGCGCTGTGTTCGGAGATGTCAAAGTAGGTGACGTCAACGGGCAGGGTGGCGTGCTGGGGGCAGTAGGAGCCGCTGGCACCGATCTCTGCCGTGAACCCCTCGATCCTCCCCGACGGTGCAAAGCGCCCTTTCAGGATGGACTCCTGGAGAGAGGAGGGAAGCATTAGGGACCTCCAAATGCCAGTCCTGCCCCTCGCCTCGAAGCTGCAGGTGAGATCACCGCCATCTCCACTGCAACCACGTGTCTGTTTGCCCTCATGCACCTCCTGGCTTTCTGGAGACCACCCGTGAGGGGCCCATCCTGGATTGGTGGGCAAAACCCAGCCATCTAACACAGAGAAGCAGCGAGAGCACCTCGGCTCAGCCCCACAGCAGCCATCTCAGCAGGGTATAGGGTCCTGACGCACCGCCCACAGATCTGCTGGCTGAGACATCCTGCTGGTGGATGGTGGCTGTGTGACACGGCCACTGCACGCCAGGCCCTTAGGGACAATCAGCCCAGCCCCACGCTGGGGATCCTGTCAGGCTCAGCCTCTCACATCCATTGCCACCCCAGCCTGGAGCCCCCAGGACCCACCTCCCTCCCTGGCAGGTGAGCACCGTTACCTCAAAGTTGCCCAGCAGAGCATGGCTGACAGTGGTGGTGGCCCAGGGCGCTGCAGAGGACTTGGTAGCCCTCCGGAGGCTGCTTCGGAGATGTCGCCTTTGAGAGAGAAGACTGGTGTCGGACTGGAGAGCCTGCAGCCCCAGGCTGCCCTCTCCAGGTCTCCGTGTCCCTTTCTTTGGTGGAGGTTGGAACCAACTTTCCTACCCACCAGGGGCAGAAGAAACCTCCCTCCGCCCCACAGCCTGGGGTCTTGTGGACGGGAGACACCTGGGGCAGGGAAGGGACCCAACCTGACCCCCCACAGGGCTGTGGGGTGCTGGGCACCCTGAGCCCCCACGTCCATCCCGCGGGGCTGCTGGGACACTCACGATTTGAGGCGCAGCCCGCTCTTCAGCCTCCTCCCAACCGCAGTGCAGTCCGCAAAGCTCTGGAGGGGACACGAAATAGAGAACCGTGTTAGGGCAGCAACCGGGGACTGCATGCCCCCAGGAGGTGCCACCACCCCTTGCCGTGCCCCACAAGGGTCCCAGCAGACCAGAGAGGCTCCCATCCATGGGGAGCCACCAGCGGCCTCTGCAGGGGCAGCCAGCAGGGCAGTGCGACGGCTGCAGTGTCTGATGGAGATGTGGGGCTGCCCAAACCCCGAAGCAGCTCTGCTGGGGATGAGGGTGTTGATACCCAAGCTGAGAGTGCAGCACACAGCTCCCACCTTTGCAAAGCAGGTCTCAGGACACCCGCAGACAGAGCCATCCACCAACACACCCTTGCACCTCCCAGGGAAGGGTAACACGTACAATGAAGCTCCCCGACCAGCCTGGGAAAAGTCCCGTCCCCTGGTGATTCATGCAAAGTCCTCAGCAGTGCCACCGGGCAGAGGGGGGTGCTGCCCGCCCGTGCCCACAGCCAGGCTCCTACATCTGTAGGGTGGGGGGGTTAAAGCCAGGGCCACACTGCAGCCTCCTTTTAAAGATGTCCCCTTTTCAGGGGTTTTCCCTTCTGGAAGCCACACAAAGGGCAGCACAACACAAAGGGACGATGGAGCCGGCTGGCATGACTGGGCGGGAAAACCCAGGGAAGCTGCTGGAGGGCTTCACTCTGCAAGGGCAGTGCTGGGGGCAGCCGGGCTGGGGGACAGTCACCAAAAAGGGCACACAGGCAGGGATGGAGCTGTGCCCCACGGACAGTGTGTCCCGGTTCCAAGCAGCAAGAAGCCAGGGCAGCTCTGCCGTCGCTCCCTGCGTGTCTCTGCACCATAGAATGCCCCAGGGAAAGAGAGGAGCGTGCCAGCCCTGGCATGAGCCTGCTGCAGCCTCGGCTGGCAGGACATGGTGAAGGCAGGGAGCTGGCCAGGAGGGGCTGGTAAGCAGGAAGGAATCGCAGGCAGCTCCTAAGCTGCCAGGGTGGTTGCAAACCTCCGGAGTCTGCCCCATTTCTGAGAGCTTGTGGCACCCTGGGGACATGCCACGGGCACCCCAGAACTGCAGAAAAGCCAGTGGCATCTCTGCACACAGCACTGGGGCTCCCACTCCCTGGCCAGAACATGTCCAATCCCACTCCCTGCCACCAAACCCCTGCCCTGATGATATCACAGCCAGGGACTCAAGCCACCCAACCCCTCTGCCTTCCTCTTCGTCAGGCAGGCAGAAGACAGCCACTCTTCCCAAGCCTGCCTTAACATGTAAGTCTGGCTTAACATGAAGTTGTCAGACACTGAAGGTGGCCCCATGCCACATGTCCAACTCTCGCTGTCACAGGGAGGTTGTGTTCTGTCTGAGCAAGGCTCTCCAGGCTGAAGAGCTGGCTGCAAGCAGAAGATCCAGTGACTAAAAGGTGTCAGGAGTCGGTGACAGCCTATAGACCATGTCTCCCAGGGCTGGCTGTCAGCCACTGTCCTGCTCACACCCGTGCTGTGGCACTGGGACAGGACAGGGTGCTGTGCCACCATGGACCACATTGCCCACCAGAACAGCCCTGAGCTCTGGGTGTCCCTGGGCCATGCCCTGCCTCCCCCCACAAGCGATGCTCACCTTGGCTGTGGGAAGCAGGTGATTCCAGAACGGGGCCCCCTTGGCATCGGTGCTGCGGCAGGCCGTGGGCACCGGATGGCACAGCAGGACCCTCTTCCTTGGTGGTGGGGACAGGCTCTCATCCTCAGAGCAGGAGTCAGCCACCACCTCACCAGCGGGCAGCAGCTTCCTTTTGGCTGGGCAGGTGCTGCCGCTGAGCTGGCTGCTCCCGCAGGGCGTCTTCTCCAGGGATCTCAGGTTGCTGGGCTCGGGGCTGAGTGCTGTCTGCAGAGCTGGGGGCTCCTTGCACCCGTTGGCCACCACTGGCCATTCCTCTTCTCCGCTAGCCCTGCTGCTGTGAGCTGGGCTGCCCCCCGGCTTCTCTCTCTTCCCACCAGAGTCCAACCAGGCTGTTTGTGCAATATTGTGCAAATCAAGGTGAAGTAAGTTGTGGCCACTTGCCTGCTCCCCATTATCCCCATGGTCTGTGGACTGATCCCCCGATGAGACAGGGCAACTGTCTCTCGTGTGCAAAGTACTGCAAGCAATGTGCTGGGGCCAGGAGGAGGAGGAGACATCCTGCAACTTGTCCTCTCTGCTGGCCTTGGGGCTGTGGCTAGGGCTGCCCTCACACCGGTGCTCCACCACCCGCAGCCCGCTGTGGGAGAAGTGCTGGGCAGAGCCGCACAGAGATAGCTCCTCCACCAGCAGACCATCCTCGAAGGTATCATCATCATCCAGGGAAGCCTGCCCAGGGCCCCCATCACGCTTGCCATCCACCCCCCTGCCACCCCAGTGAGTTCGTTTGGGATCTCGCCCCCCCTCCGGAGTTCGCTGCTCAGGGTAACCCCTCTTGACGGCTGGCCGGCTGCCTGCCCGCTGCTCCGTGCTCTCAGAGGAGCTGGAGAGATGGGAGAAGATGGAGACCTGGTAAACCTTCTGGCGCTTGATCTCTGTCTCATTGTAGCCCATGAGGATGCCACGGTGGGTGCAGTGCTGCGAGGAAGGCTCCAAGGGCGCCTCTCCACTGGGCCGGGACAGGCTGGGATCTGTGCTGCGCTCTGGGGGCAGGGACGTCTCTGCGTGGATGTGCCGCATGGAGCCTTACTTGCCTGGACTCCGAGCGGAGCCGGAGTCAGAACAGCCCATGCAGCAGCAGGAGGGGGACTGTAAAGTGCCACAGGTCAGGGTGCGAGGGCAGGGGGTGGGAGCTGGACCCCCCCCTCGCTCAGGATGTCCTGGTGAGCCCTCCGCTACGGGGTGCACTGCAGCGCAGCATCTGAAAAGAGAGAGCAGGAGGATGGAGATCAGCCTGGGATTGCCGTCCTCGTCTGTGCTTTTGGCCACAAGGGACCTGCCAGGACGTGGGCAGCTCCCCGTACAGCCCCACTCAGACCTCCCTCTCTGGGGACAGGAAGAGGAACCAGGCTGGTGCGGCTCTCCAGGAACCCTGCGGCATCACCCACCTGCAGGATCAGCACTTCCTTCCTGGCCTGGGCATGGAGAGGAGTCTCCAGCCAGGCTGGAGGCTACTGGGGACAAGTCTGGACAAGTGGGGAGAAGGGGGCCTGCCTGCCCCAGGGACTTGATGTGCTTGCACTGTTCTGGAGCGCAGGAGTCAGGCAGGTCAGACCAGTCCCAGGGGCTCAGGCCTGTAATCACCCATTTGGGCAACAGCAACAAGATCTCCCAGCGTTCGTGAAGACCTGCCCCAGCCACATGCGCTGAATGAGGCAGGGCCGGTGCCCTACACTGCCAGCCCCATGGCAGGGACATAAAGCTGGCTGGGCAGCCTGGGGAAACCTGACCTAACGTCACAGCTCTGCCAGCTTGGACCAGAGACCTCCACCACCTCAATCAGCAGCTGGGTGCCAGGGGCTGCAGAGCCCACCATGGGCTCCTGCACCATCCACCCACCTCCACCTGCCCCGAGGGCCTGACCTCCTCTGTGCTGCATGGTGCCACGCTTTTGATTTTCAGCCCAGTTTCAGAGCTATGAGAATCCTGGCCATGAGTTTTTCTGGCATGATAAATACTGAAATGGTTGCAAGAGCTGAGGAGACGCAGGAAAAGTCACCAGCAGGCTGAGGAGCACCAGAGCCTTACAAACTGCCTGTGCCTGGCAGCTCTGCCCCTTGCCTCTCCCCATAGCTCTGCCTGCTCTTGTGGAGCAAAGGCTTAGGGGCAGACGTGCAAGAGGGGAATTGCTTCTCCAGGTGGGTCACGGCTATCTGGAGAGCGAGGCTCCACATGGTATTTTGTCCCCTGCCACGATGGGGATGGGAAAGTGGCAGGCCAGGGTGGTTGAGCCCAGGGATTTTGTTTAAAAAGAGTGATGAAAGGCAAAACCATGCACCAGCACATGCTGGGGGCGGACCAGCTGGAAGGCAGCTTTGCACAAAAGACACTGGGATCCTGGTGGACACCCAAGTTGAACGTGAGCCAGCAATGTGCCCTTGCCACAAAGGCGGCCAACAGTATCCTGGGCCGCATTAGGCACAGTATTGCCATAAGGTTGAGGGAGGTGATCCTTCCCCTCTGCTCAGCACTGGTGAGGCCACACCTGAGAGTGTGCAGCAAAGGGCCACTAAGATANACATGGTATTTTGTCCCCTGCCACGATGGGGATGGGAAAGTGGCAGGCCAGGGTGGTTGAGCCCAGGGATTTTGTTTAAAAAGAGTGATGAAAGGCAAAACCATGCACCAGCACATGCTGGGGGCGGACCAGCTGGAAGGCAGCTTTGCACAAAAGACACTGGGATCCTGGTGGACACCCAAGTTGAACGTGAGCCAGCAATGTGCCCTTGCCACAAAGGCGGCCAACAGTATCCTGGGCCGCATTAGGCACAGTATTGCCATAAGGTTGAGGGAGGTGATCCTTCCCCTCTGCTCAGCACTGGTGAGGCCACACCTGAGAGTGTGCAGCAAAGGGCCACTAAGATAATTAAGGGACTGCAGCATCTCTCCTATGAGGAAAGGCTGGGAGAGCTGGGACTGTTCAGCCTGGAGAAGAGAAGGCTCAGGGGGATCTTATCAATGTATACAAATACCTGAAGGGAGGGTGCAAAGAAGACGGAGCCAGGCTCTTTCCAGTGGTGTCCAGTGACAGGACAAGAGGCAATGGGCACAAACTGGAACACAGGAGGTTCTGTCTGAACATCAGGAAACACTTTTTTTTACTGAGAGGGTGACCAAGCACTGGAACAGGTTACCTAGAGAGGTTGTGGAGTCTCCAGCCTTGGAGATATTCAAAAGCCACCTGGACACAGTCCTGGGCAATGGCTCTAGGTGGCCCTGCTTGGGCAGAGGGGTTGGACCAGATGACCTCCAGAGGTCTCTGCCAACCTCAACCCCTGTGTAACCCGCCACGCTGCAGCCTGTCCTGGCTGCCCCCACACTCACCCCTCTGCAGGAGAACCCCACTTTGCTCTGGATTAACTTCCCTGTCCCGCAGCGGGCGGTCGTTGGCACAACTAGCTGAAGACACCTGCCAGCCAGGCACCCCCCAGAAGTGGGGTGGCTGCCGTGGAATGGCTCCCACCATCACGGTGTGCCTCCGAACCTCTGCACCGTCCTCTCCAGCTCTTCAGTCTGCACAGTGGCTCTGAGGGGAAGGAAAGGGGGAGAGGCAGGGCTGGAGTGATTCAGATGCTTTCCAGGGGAAGGGCATTAGGGCACTGCCTGCCTTCAGGCTCACACAGGCAGAGAAGGGAGCATCAAGGCTCAGCCCCTCCCAACCTCCCAAACCCAAAGGCCACATGCATCTCTGCCATCTCAGGCAGTGCTATCACCTTGATTTCCATTTAAGCCACAAATACTTTCAGCTAAGCTGTGAACTCTCATACCTGGCTCATATTTTACATCCCTTTTGCATGTGCTCCTGTACGAAAACCTGTGCATATGAACAGATTCCTGCTTCTTTCTGGTGACCATTTCATGTCTTGCTTTCCAAGACACTGCAGATCACCAGCAACCTCTGTGCCTCCAGCTAGCTGCTGGTCTCATGTCCACCTCCTGCCCCTTTCACCCACAGCACAGGACACTTTCCGACCCTACAGACAAGGAGAAGAGCTTGCAATTCTTTTCTTCCAATAAGAGATGCCTAGCAGAGAAGGCAGAAACCGGGAGCTTGACAGCCCTGAGCCATGATGGCCACCCACCAGCTTCCCCCAGCACAAAGACAGCAGTCCTTTCATGTGCACAGTGCCCACCTGCTCAGATGTCCCCTGGATGCACAACGGCGATTTGCAGATGCAACGCAGCTCCCCTGCAGTCATAATCCACTGGCACTGCAGCTTTGATGCCTGGAAGGGGGCAAGGAGGAGAGTCAGCCTGGGCAGCGGCTCATGGTGCAACACCTTCAGAGTGGGCAGCAGCCCCTCAGGCACCTCCACCCTTGCCCCTCTGTGACAGGGGCAGCCCATAAGCTTTGTTGGCTAGGAACCTCCAAGTGGAGGAGGAGACACTGCCCATCCATGGGGACCATGCCCCCCCCACCTCCCTCCCCATGCAGCCCTCGGCTGGGGGCTCACTGCAGCGGCCGTCCAGAGGGAAGCTTCCATCTGTCCCACTGGGCATCCTGCCCACAAGCACTGTTCTGAATCTGGAAAGAGCAGGGCCAGGCAGATGAACAAAATCCCTGAAGAGATGCTCAGAGGCACCAAACACCCAAGTGTACCCCCTTTCTGGCACCCTGCTCTGGCAAGTTCTGCATCCCATCATCTTGCAGGTGGGAAGTCAGCTTCAGCAGGTCACTCGCTATGCTCGCTGCCTGGCCTTGCCTGCCCCAGGAAACGGATTATTCTTTCATTACATTTCCAATAAGGTTTGTAATTAACAGGCAGTCATGCCCAGTGCCTGAGAACCGGCCAGCCCAAAACCCACCGGCAGCAGTGCTGGGGAAGAGCACTGCCAGCGACTAGCCAGAACAGAGATACAATACACCAGCTCCCAAGGAGCACTTGCAGCAACACAAATCAACACAGTAGCATAACAAACCTCCGGTCCAAAACCTCAACAAAAGCTCTTTGTAAAGATCAGCTCCTCCTGGCACCCCCCATGGGGCCGGCACCAAGGCAGGTAGAAAAGCAAGTGAATGCCCACAGCTGTAGGTGGATGCCGAGGTGGAAACACGCTGTGCTCTGCCTGCCTGGAAGGTTGCTGCTTCCCTCCTCCATCCCTGGGGGAGATTTGTACCATGACTTGCGTGGCACAGACAACCACTGGGAAGCAAAATCAGCAACTGGTGGCAAGAATCAGCACTGTGTGGTGGGAGAAAGCCACATCCTTCCTGCACGTGTCCATGCCAGGACAAATACACAGTTTCACCTGCATCCTTTCTTTCTCCTTCCCACGGTCCTCTGCAGTGACAGCCCTTTGCTTCCCAGTGGCACTGCCTTTTGGGGCAATGGGTCCATCAGGAAAGGCTGACATGCTGACACATCCCAGCCAAGACCTCAATGCCAGGACCAGGTGATGCCAGCACTAGCCAGTAGTGCACACACCTAGCACAAGGGGCTGCACCGTGTTTTGTCAGCACAGATACTGTTTCCCGAAGCATCGTGGTGGGAAATGCCAAGATTCCCCAGCCCATCCCAAAAGTGTCTCCAAGTACACCTTGGGACCTCCTTGTACATGCCCCTGGAGGGCTGCCCAGCAGCCTGAGACAGGGAGCAGCTAGAGCACAGCACTGCTCCCCACCCTCCTGCAAGGCACTGTGGCCAAGGGAAGTTCCTGTCCCCCTTCCCCTAGTCTTTGGGGTTTCTCTTGGCTGTGTTTAGCTCTGCCTCCCAGCGCAGTTCCTCCCTGCCAAGAGCCCAGCCAGCTCACAGCAGGGCTCAGCCTCTTACAGTAGCCAGTGGGAGCCCACCGCCTCCCTAGAGAGCAACACAGGGACCAGGGACTCCTGCAATCTATGCAGGGGTGGGGAGACAGCACCTGGTCACCTCTCCCTTCTCCTTCCCTTGAGCCAGGCATTTCCAGAGCCCTGCTTCTGGCCACTCGCATGGCACAGGTCCAGGTCCTCACCAACTCAGCTGAGCAGCACAGGTATCATCCCCTGGATGCAGCACGTGGAGCTCCATGTGCCCAAGCCAAGAGTTTGGCCCCTCCTAAGCCCAAGTGATGGTGATTTTGCTGGTGTTTCAGCCTGTGCTGATGCTCTGACTGTAAGATAGGACTTAAAGGGCTTTGCCTGCTGGGGGAAGTCCAGCCAGAGCTCCTCCTGCTCTCTGTCCTGCTCCTGCCAAGTTCCCAGGCCCCCCTGATGCTCAGAGGACAGGAGAGGGCCTGTGCTTTTGTCAGGGTCTCCCAGCACCTGGGTCCAGAGCTATGCCAGGCACAGCTTTCCTCTCCTCCTCCAGCCTGGCGAGGCCTGGGGAAGGGCACTACGCTTCAACAGCCATGAGATACCTGGTGCCAAAGGGCCTGCAGGGAGGAAGCGTCTCCCAGGCACTGGGGCAGAGACACTGCATTCCCCGGAGACACTGAGCCACCAGACCCTGATGCGGGATGACACAGCCAGGCCTGGGGGGGGTCAGGGACTTGGCTTACCTGCTGGTTTCATTCCTATTAGCACATCCAGGGGGGACCCAGGATTAACAGACCGTGGTCTCAGTCTGGTGACAACAGAGCAGGATGGCAGGTGAGGAAGGGTCCCTGGGTGGGTGATGCAGCAGCTGTACTGCATGCCGGGCTGCAGCCTGCAAAAGGATCTGTTGCTGTTTTAATTGTACTGTACCAGCCAGAAAGGAAGGGGGACGGGTGCAGGGGCAGCTCTGCCAGCCAGGGGGGCATCTGTCATAGGGCAGGACTGGCAGAGCCCTTGGAAAGGGGAGGCTGGCAGGGCTGGCAGCACAGCACTGGTGCAAGGAAGAAAACAAGAGCTGTGCCCGAAGGGGCCACCCTCACCCAGTGGGGATCCATGTGGCTTCCCAGAGCAGCACGGCCAGCCAGTCAAGGGGACACATGGCTGGAGGACAAGAGGCTTTGGCCTGGGCATTGCTGCCTGGGGCAGAATGGCACACCCAGGGGCTGGCAGGGCCAAGAGGGGTTCTTGCACTATTCAGACCACAAAAAACCCCCAAACCAACCCCAAACTGGCTTTTGCTGCCTTCCTCCCTCCTACTCCCTCTTCTGGGAAGTGCTCAGGAGACCTTTGCAGCCTCACTAGGGGTGAAGCAGGAACCATGCAGCCAGGAAAGAGAGGAGCTGTCATTACAAGAGGGGAAATAACCATCCTCAGTACAAGCAGACCACAAGGCAAGAAAAGAGTCAACAGAAACTGCTGGAAACAGACTTCCTGGAGGATAATTTGCAGCTCTATCAGTCCTATCTGAACCCAAGGAGAAGGAAGGAAATCTAACCAGTGGAAGTGCAAACCCAGAAGCTCCCTGGCACAGGCTAAGAACAGAGCTTGAGAAGCACCAGCAGCCAGAAAGTTTCCATCACAACCCTGAAGGACGGTAGCACCAGCAGCAATGCTGTTTTTCCACAGCCTGACACATCAGGCATATCACTGTCAAGAGAGAGGCAGATGTGTGAGGCTGGGGACCACCTCCAGCACCAGCCATAGGAGAGGTACCGATCCTGGAGAGAAGATGGTTAGAGAGATGCTAGAGGAGCAAACTGTGCCTGAAGGGAAAGACGACTGGTGTGGACCTGGCTCTGGCACTCCCCTGGGATTCAGGTTGGGGAGGAAGGAGCTCACACTTGGTGGAAACAAGAGAGAGGGAGGGAGGGAGGATGGAGCGGGAGGGAGCATCCCTGCCTCTCTGCAAGGGCAAGTGCTGCTCTCAGGGGTCCTCAGGAGGCCTCCTGCTGTGCCAGATTTATGCAGCCGCAGAGCCTCGCTCAGTGCTGGCCCCTGTGCAGATCACAGGGAGGAAGCCCGAGCCCAGAGGGGAAGGATGGGGCAAGAGGCAGTGCCCATGTCAGGAGTGCAAGCTCCTAGAAACCACTGGACACAGCTTCTACAGAGACAGACCCGACATATCCCTCTGCCCCGCAGCACCCGTGTTCCTGAGGTGCTGCTGCTGCCCTTCCTCCCATCCCATGGGAGGGGACAATGACCGATGGGGTGCAGAAGCCCCTGGGGACAGAGCAGCCCTCTCTGCAGGGCACCTTGCTGGGGCTCCAGGCTGCAGCATGTTCCTGAGGGGCTGAGGTCTGCCCAGTGATGTGCGGTGCCTCCCCAGCCCCAGCCCCACGCACAGGTGCTGCAGGGACGGAGCCCTTCCGCTCGGCCGAGCCAAGATAACACAATGAAACCTCTCCCGGGAGCTCAGGGAGCCGGAGCAGAGCTCCCAGCCCGGGGGCTTCCCCTGCTCCCTCTGATGCCCCGTGTCTTGGCATGGATCACCTCCGCACACCTTGCCTGGCTGCCTCGCGTGCAGGCAGCGATGCTGACAATAGCCTGCAGCTGGGAAGGGGGGCTCGCAGGGTCTGCAGGCAGATCTTACCATGCAATGGCCACCTGTGTATGGCTTTCCCCCATGTCCAAACCCCCCCACCAGCCTCCCCTCCATGCACGGCTACCCCTCTCCCCAGGAAAGCGCAGTCAAAGAATGAAAAGCAGCTTAAAATCCGGCAGGACAAATCGGGCAGCTCTCCACAGCCAGCAGCACCCCCTGCCCACCCAGCACCAGCAGGCTCAAACCTCAGCGATACAGCCCACGGCTGCCCAGCTCCAGCGTTCGACCGGGAGCCCAGGAAACCTGCAGCAAGCAAGGCAGGGAAATCCCATGCAGCAGCCGCTCACGGGGAGGACAGCCCAGGTTGAGGACAGACCTTTGTCTCTGCCTGCCTGTCTCGCTTGCTTGCTGCCGGAGGAGGAAGAGGGGGGCGGTGGGGGACAGCGAGCAAAGATAACACCCCTAGGAGGGATGTCACAGCCACGTTAATCACTTGGAATTCCAGCCAGCGCACACCCGGGTGCCGCAAATATGGGCAGCAAATGGAGATGCTCAAAGCTCTGAAATAATTGGATCCTTTCACAAGAGCTGAGCCCAGAATCCAGCACAGGAATTCAGTCCCCGCTGGAAGTCGAGAGATCAAATACACGGAGAGGCAGACGCAGCACAAGCAATCCTCTGCCACCGCCGTATCCGGCTCCGCAGCCCCTGGCGCTGTTCTAATCTCAGGTGCCTTCTCAGCGGGAGCGAGGGCGAGGGAGGACCGCAGTGGAGAGCCCGAGCCCCCAGCGGAGCCAAGCGGAGGACCAGCCCCCTCCCACCCAACTTAATCCACTTGTGGCAAGGTGCAGAAACGCTGCCAATGCGAAAGAGGGTTTTCGCAGAGGAAACCAGCGGCCTCGAAGCCCTACTCGACCGGAGGAGCAGCCCATGGAAAGGAGACCCCCGAAGCTGCCAGCCAGCCTCTGCAGCCCCGTGAGGGAGATGCCCGGCCCGGCAGGCTTGCCAGCCCGCATCACGTTCCCGGCGAGATGCACACTCGGCACATGTAGGCTCCTGCTCGGCGCCTCAACGGCAATGAAAAGGCACAGAGGCTTCTGCCAGAAAACAAAGAGGCAGCGGCAGAGCTGGGGGTGGGGAAAACTCTCCGCTGCCCAAGAGGATCCCTGCAGAGGCAGCAGGATGCTGCTGGGCTCCACCGCGGCTACTCACCCCCGCGAGCCCGAGGTGGCACCCACTCGCCTGGCGCAGGGAGTCCGGAGGGTGGGCCAGGCCCCGCTCCCCTCCCCGAGGCAGCGCCGGGTGGGAAGTGCTGGAGGACGCAAGCCAGGCCCAGGACAACAGCTGGCCACAAGGGGAAAATTCCTCTGGGCTGGCTCTGCTTCGGAAAAAGCTGCGTCTTTTCACCTCGGGGTAGCTGCTGCGCGCCACCGCTCCCGGGGGGAAGGCGCAGCCGGCACCACGCCTGCAAGCTTTGCCACCAGGGCAATCTGCGGAGCCCAATGGCGTTGACCTTGCAGCAGCACAGCGGCCGCGGCAGTCACTCCGGGGCAACAAAGAAAGCGCCCGCAGTGAAAGCGAACCCCTGGCCACCCAGGCACAGGGAGATGTCAGCCAGCTCCCTTCCAGTCCTCCTGTCCCTCTCCAGGGGCAGTGGCCCGAGGGATGGGGACCTCAGCCACTGGATGACCACACAGACTGGCTGCTCCACTGCAGACCTTGGTGCCAACTGCAACGGATGGAAAATTTTCCACCGTTGGTGATTACAAAGTCACGTGCCTGTGCAGCCGGTCACAGGGTGGCTGCAAGGAAGCAAACGGGTCCTGGCAGAGGGGCAGGGACCACTTCTGCTTTGCGCTTGCAACGACGCCTGGGGTCTCCGGCTGTGACCAGGGCACCGATGCGCTGCCATGTTTCAATTTCAGTAAGGACATTTGTCCAAGGCAGGCATCCCCCAGGACCAGGCAGGACTAGACCCTCACCATACTATGTGATGCACAAATATTAGCATTAATAATCCTTTTTATCTGATGTCCCAAGAGGAAGAACAATGCCCTGGGCTTGGTGTCTGCATCAGAAGCCCTGGGAAACCTATCCCAACCCATTTAACTCAACCCCAATGGAAAGGCAATCACTTACTGGTAACTCCCATCCCGTCAGCTCCCTGTCCCGTGCCGTGTGCCGTGGGAAGTGTGATCTAACTATGCGGCGTGAACAGCTCAGCCCGCTCTCCATCACTACAAGCACGTTACAGAAACATGATCCCCTGACAGGGAGCCCCGGGGGGGGCTGATGCTTTGTCAGCTGGGAGAAGACAGCACGGCAATCAGTGGGTGATGGGACCCCTTTTGCTCCCACCCCCCGCTGTCTCCTCCCTTCTCCCTCCGGCCACCCCTGCACACAGCCATCCACAGCCCCATCTTCCCTCCTTACCAAGCCAGCTCCTTCTGTACCCTGATGCCCTGTAGCCATCCACACTGCCTGATCACGGATGCACAATCCTTCACCTTCCCCACATCCTCCACAGGCTGCCAGGCTCTGCAGCCCCATAAGCATGCCCCTCTTCACTCCCACCCCAACCCCATCCTCCTCCACCATCAGATGCTGCCCTGTTTACATGCACCCCCATGCATATCCCCAATGTCCCCAGCTCTTTACCTGTGCTCTGTTGCCTCCTGACCACTGCAGTTTGTACCATAACTTAGAATCATAGAATAGTTCAGGTTGGAAAAGACCTTTAAGATCATCAAGTCCCACTGTTAACCTAGCACTGCCAAGTCCACCGCTAAACCATGTCCCTAAGCACCACATCTACACGTCTTTTCAATACCTCCAGGGATGGCGACTCCACCACTTCCCTGGGCAGCCTGTTCCAATGCTTGACAACCCTTTCGGAGAATAAATTTTTTTCCTAAAATCTGATCTAAACCTCCCCTGTTGCAACTTGAGGCCGTTTCCTCTTGTCCCATCACTTGTTACTTGGGAGAAGAGTCCAACACCCGCTTCACTACAACCTCCCTTCAGGTAGTTGTAGAGGGCGATAAGGTCTCCNAGCCGGCTGTCGACCAGCACCCCCAGGTCCTTTTCTGCCGGGCAGCTCTCCAGCCACTCTTCCCCAAGCCTGTAGCGTTGCATGGGGTTGTTGTGACCCAAGTGCAGGACCCGGCACTTGGCCTTGTTAAACCTCATACAGTTGGCCTCGGCCCATCGATCCAGCCTATCCAGATCCCTCTGCAGGGCCTTCCTTCCCTCGAGCAGATCGACACTCCCGCCCAGCTTGGTGTCATCTGCAAACTTGCTGAGGGTGCACTCGATCCCCTCATCCAGATGATTGATACAGATATTAAACAGAACTGGCCCCAACACCGAGCCCCGGGGAATACCACTTGTGACCGGCTGCCAGCAGGATTTAACTCCATTCACCACAACTCTCTGGGCCCGCCCACCCAGACAGTTTTTTACCGAGTGAAGCGTACGCCCGTCCAAGCCATGAGCAGCCAGTTTCTCCAGGAGAATACTGTGGGAAACGGTGTCAAAGGCTTTACTAAAGTCTAGGTGGACAACAACCACAGCCTTTCCCTCACCCACTAAGCCGGTCACCTTGTCATAGGAGACCAGGCTAGTCAAGCAGGACCTGCCTTTCATAAATCCATGCTGACTGGGCCTGATGGCCTGGTTGTCCTGTACGTGCCATGTGATGGCACTCAAGATGATCTGCTCCATAACCTTCCCCGGCACCAAGGTCAGACTCTCAGGTCCGTAGTTCCCCAGATGCTCCTTCTGTTCCTTCTTGTAGATGGGCATCACATTTGCTAACCTCCCTGGTTAGCCAGGACTGCTGATAAATGATGAAAAGTGCCTTGGTGAGCACTTCCACCAGCACCCTCAGTACCCTTGGGTGGATCCCATCCAGCCCCATAGGCCTGTGTGTGTCTAAGTGGTGTAGCAGATCGCTAACCATTTCCCCTTGGATTATGGGGGCTTCATTCTGCTCCCCGTCCCTGCCTTCCAGCTCAGTGGGCTGGGTACCCAGAGGACAACCGGTCAGACTATTAAAGACTGAGGTGAAGCAAAGAAGGCATTAAGTACCTCAGCCTTTCCTTGTCCTTTGTCACTACATTTTCCCCCGCATCCAATAAAGGATGGATATTCTCCTTAGCCCTCCTTTTGTTGCTAATGTATTTATAGAAACTTATACCAGTCTCGCCCCATCCCCAGCTGCCACAGACGTACAGCCCTGCCAGCCCAAGCCTCCTCACACACACCCCACTGACGACTCCCCAACACCCATCTGGGAGAGCCACAGCAATGTCACCTTTCCCTACCTCCCCAAACGGTCACCAGGGCACTGCAGAGCAGCGGAGAAGGTCCCGGGGATGCTGCATTACCACGAACAGCTCACGACACAGGCATCAAAGCTACGCATGGGAAGAGGGAGCAGGCAAAGTGCCTGCGGTGGGGAGGGCAGCAGGGATTGCGCACGCAGCATTTACCCTGTGGGAACTGCCCGTCCCCACCACAACCCCTCTTGCGATACACTTCCTTTTACCGTAAGAGCCCTCCAAGGGAGGTGCTTGGTCACAGGCACTCAGGCCTCCGGCTCGGTGTTACCAAGCTGCAGCCTGCAGATAAGGCTGCAGCAGCTGTGAGGACATTCAGCATCTTTTCCACTCCCCGTGCTAGACATCTATGTGGCACAGGGGGAGGCGATACCACACACACACACGGCTGTGCACATCCACCCAACTCACCCCTTTCCAGCGACGATTTAGAAAGTCTCAAGTCTAGCGCAGGCCAGAGTGGTGATGCGGGCTGGGCAGGCATTCCGGCCGTAGGGGTGAGGCTTTGTCCACCTCTGATTGTAAAGAGCTGGACGCATCCAGGGCTACTGCAGGGAAGGAGGATTTCCACCATGAATTCAATGGCCTGTCCCTTGGCAGGGAAAAGGAAAGTCTCTCCTTGCCATGGGACTGAAGGTGAAAGAGAAACACCCCGCTGGCATTAGGAAAAGGGTGTCACAGCTGTCACGTGAACGCTCACACTGTTCCCCATAATGGAGGCAAACACACAAGTGCACAAGCTGCTTTGAAGGGAAACAAGGGGGTAGGAGGGACTGGCATGTCCGACTGCAGGCATATCCATACGCAGGGCAGCGGGAGGCATGTCCCAGCTCCTACTTCATCCCATGAAACTGGCAAACCTCCTGGTCCCCACATCCCAAACCACCCGTGGGGTCCCACCGACAAGCAGAGCCCTCTGCCTGGTGCACCCACCACCCCCTCCACAGGGGCCGGGCTCCTGCAGGGCTGCCAGGGCTCTGAGCAATGCACACGGCCGGGGATGCCCTCGGGATGGCAGGGGGAATCCACCTGGCACCTGGATGAAGATGGAGGAAGCCAAGGCTCAACTGGTGCTTCACATCAGGAGGAGGCCGGAGAGGACCTGCCCTTGGGGCTATCTGGCAGGTGCAGCCTGCAGGGACAGCACTGGGGCACCGGCATATCAGCATCCTCCGTCTTCACAGAAGCGATAGTGAACACAGACAGGCTCAAGACGCAGCTGCGTTCCCAGACAACCCTCCTGTGCAGGACACAAGCCCCCACGTCAGTCCCTGCAAGACGCAAAGGCCCCCGTGCAAACTCTGCTTGCTGCCACTGTTGCAGCCCGCGTTTTGCTGCACTGCTTCTGTGGGAACACACAAAGCTCAGAGACCTCAGAAACCAGCTTAACTATGGCAGCTGGGGTCAAAACACCTTCCACCCTGGTGGCAGCCACACCACTGGGGACACAGATGTCCCCTGAGACCTGACCCTCCTAGGGAGACAGAGCCCATGAGAGACTCGAGAGCTCTCCACAGATGACCAGGAACCAGCTTGTCCGCGGCCACACAGCGATTTACCCGTGCAGCTGGGAACAGACCCCAGGGGCCTCTTGGCTCAGACCACCAGACCCTGCCGCTCTGGATGCGTGCGGGTGTTGTAACAGGGACATCCAAGTAAGACAAGAGTGCCCAGAGCGGAATCGTGTAACGAGTGGACTGCCAAGGAAGGGAGAGCACACAGGGATCCGAGCAAGACGGCAGCCCAGCATTAACGAGCCCAAGGGAAAGGCTGAGAGGAGCAATTTGAGAAAGGATCTAGGGACTAACACAGGCTCATGGGAACGTCCTAGACCTTGAAAACCCACATAAAAGCATCTGGGGAGCCTGGACATCCTCCCAGCCTCTGCCAGATGGGGAGACAGACATAGCTACTGCTGCAGGTCAGCTCTGCCCAGATGCCACGGCTACACACAGCCCCCCTTTGCTGTTCATGACTCTTGCAGGCAGGGTGGGGCAAACACTAAACGCCCTTTGACCACTTACACACTGGACACGGGCTTCTGCAGCATCAGGCACCAGGGTCAAAGCTTGGAGACACAATAAATCGCAGAGTGAAGTTGTTTCTGAAGACAAGGCTGATAAGGCTGCCAGCAACCAGCCTTGCAGAAGGACAGGATCAGGAAAAGAGCAGCCATGAGAATAAAAGGCTGGCAAAGAAACAGAAAATACTGTGAGCAAGTAATTCTTTCCAGACAGTCCTTTGGGCTCATCCTAGCCTCCATCTGCTCCCTATCTGCTCGGGATGGTCAGGCAGCTGGAGCCTTTAAAAAGGCTATTGGGGACTTCCCCCACAATCGCCACTGTCTCTGGGACAGGCACTACAGGGAAGATAAACCTGGAGCCCTTCCAGACGGAGGGCTGAGGGCCAGCATCCCCCCCAGCCTCCCAACAACGCCAGCACCCCCCTACAGATCACAGCTCTGCACTGCCAGTAGAGCAGGGCGGATGGTTTATCGTCCCATGCTTTACTGCCAGCCGGCTTTTTGTGCTCGTGCAGGGAAGGAATAATGTGGACCTCTGGAGAGACGGCTAAGATGGGTGGGGGCAAAGCAACGAGCTAGGCAATGCTGCTCAGGCAGTGCCTCCGTCTCCCAGCACTGCTAATACCATATGGACGAGACAAACCGAGCCAGGAGAAGGGGATGGACAGAAAAACCCCCTGATCCCTCCATTTGCCTACAAGCCGGTCAGTCCAACAGGCCATGAGCTGCTGCATTGCCAAGCGCCCTGAAAACTGCAGAACCGGGGAACAATGATGGTGGGAAGGAACCTCAGGGGGTTTCGGTCCAATCCTGCTCGTACAAGGGCCAACGTCAAGCAGGTTGCTCAGGGCTTGCCCCTGCCAAGGGCTGAAGGTCTCCAAGTGCGGAGACTGCCCCCCCTGCTCTGGGCCCTGCTCCAGAGTCTAACCACCCTTGTGAAGAAATATGTTTCCTAATATCTAATTGGAATTTCCCTTGAGTGCCGTTGCTTCTCATCCTGTCCCTGGGCACTTCGCAGGAGAGCCCGGCTTCAGCTTCTCTCCAAACCCGCAGCTGCTGGCAGCAGTGAGAGCCCCCTTCGCTGCCTTCCCTTGCTCAGGCTGCACAAACCGTCCGCTCTCAGCCTCTGCCCCCAGTGCGCTGCAGCACACCAGCAGCCCCACAGCGGGACCAGAGCTCCAGGGCAGCTCTGGAGAGTGCTGGAGCCTGTTAGTCTCCACGCTGCCCCACCAAGGGTGCCACCAGGGAGGACAAGAGATACCTGCAGCCAGCCCCGAGCAGCAGACACCTGCACGCCTTGGGGGTGTTGAAAAAAAGAGACTCACCTCAACACTGAGACCGCCGGGGATTGTTTTCGTTCAAGTATTTGATCCTTGCTCTGGTTGGAAGCGATACCAAATACCCAAGTCAGTGCCTGCTGCAACACACCTAGGCTATCCCGAGCCGGGAGTCCCAAGTACCTGCTCCAAGAAGTTTGGCCCTAAATACAGAGAGCTTTGGCTTCACCGCCATGGCACCAATAGCAGTCCTACCTCCATCACGCCCACGGGGGACCTGCTCTCAGGAGCGATGAGCAGGACCACCAGGAGTCAAACTCAGCAGAGACCAGCTGGGCTAGATGGAGACTCAACAGCCCCGAGCAGGTCCCTGGATGAGGGAAGCAGCCGTCCACGACCCCC
>WAAD01021855.1:36477-58358 GCA_013389945.1 Fregata magnificens | reverse complement strand
GCTCCCATCCCAGCTCTCCCCCCACACTGCGTTCACTCAATCCAGAGCTGTCTGTTTATCCGTCTCTGCTCCAGCAGGGATCATTCATTTTTCATCCTCTCCCTGCTCTCTCAGAGTGGATGGGAAGGTTACTGCGCAGGATCTGACCAGGACAGAGACCTGCTCAGCTTGCCCAGGGCTGCCTGCAGGGGGACAGGGATCCACCCCATGCACCAGAGGCTGGGATACCTGGTCACCACACTGCTCCCTTGCAGGGCTCGTCTTCGGTCCCTCCTGGCAAAGCCTCAGCACCGAGGATACCCCAGGGCCCTCCAGGACAGCAACATACCCACGGCTGGAGGAGACGCGGGCAGAGTACGGGTTCGGCACATGGCTGAGCTGGATCCCAGCCCGTTGGCAAGCCACAGGCACTGCCTCTACCTGCTAAGCCCTGCGGCTTTCCCAGCTCCTCTGGCACCCTCATCCCATCGCGCGGGGGACCGGGCATGGGCTGCCAGGTCCTTGGGCTCCCTTAAAGCCCAGCCCTGGCAGAGCACCTGCCCTCTGCTTCCCGCTGACTCATTCCCCTGTGATTCACCCCCTCCTCCTGCCTGACTCACCCATTTCTGCCACAGCCCTGTGTGCACACGCGCGTGCCAAGGTGTGTGCACGCAACCCGCCTGCAGTTGTTGGGGCAATGGCACAAACTCTGCAAGGTGGCAAGCCGGACAGGCAGCCTGGCTGGGCTGTGCCAGAGCCCTCGCCTCCTGCAGCACCTAGCAGCAGGAGGGGCAGAGATGATGCCGCTGGCTCAAGTGCACGGCAGGGAGACAGGGCAGAAAGGCAGGCCGGGAGCGCTGCCGTGTGCCAGTACTGCTGAGATAAGGAGCGATGCTGGGGGAGGGCTTCCTCCGGGCTCCAAGGCTGCCTTCCAGGCAAACCCGTTCGCTTTATCAGCCCTCTGGCAGCCTGACCCCCACTGCTGGCTCAGATCCAGATCCACAGACGAGCGGTCTGCCAACTAACCTGCCTTTGGGTACAGACAAACATGTCCCCCCGCCAGCTGTGCCTCTTCCTAGTTTGACTCTCCAGGGTAGAGAGCTTCCTGGGAGCCAGAAGGGGATTTCTTCTAAGCACGGCTACAGTCACCTGGCATCGGCTAGTGCCACTGCCCGTGGAGGGCCCACAGGCTTGGCCAGTTCCTGAATCTGGACATACAAGCCACACACATGATGCTACATATACACGCCCTCTGCATGCTGCTTCTCCGGCTAGCAATTCCCCTAATCCTAGGGGCTGAAGCTCAAACAGGCTTTGCTCCACACCCTTTCCCTTCACCTTTCCCCCATCATCATCCCTTTTGAGGGCTCGCCAGCTAACCTCAGCCTCCTTCTCAGATGGGACCAGAGCAGACGGAGGTGACAAGAGGAAGACTGCACACCGCAGCTGTGCTGGAGCCCAGCGAGAGCTGCGGCATGCACCTCCCAGCGCGCGAGCAGCTCTGCGTACCAGAGCACATCCATCTGCATCAAGGAGCGCACGAGAGCGCCGGCGCATGTGGAAGACGCCAGTCTGTGCAGCACACCCGGTCGCGGACCTGCGCCTCTGCCTGTCGTAGCTGGAGTATCCATTTCCCATGGACTACAGGAGAAAATTACTGGGATCAGACACAGGGTCTTCTCTCACTCTTTCCGCTCCACATCCCATGGGTCAGAGTCACGCTGACAAGGGGCTCTGGTCCCTTCCACTCAGAAGTGCTTGGCCAGCTGCAGCATTTTGCCTACAGCTACACGCAGGTTACTCAGGACAAGCCTTGCTGGTGCCGCAATAGGACAAGCCAGTCGAGCATCACGTCTCCAGCAGGGTCATGCAGTCCAGCTGGGTCAGGAGGCCTTGCCACTCAGGAATTAAGGCCAGACTAAACCATCCTTTGGCCAGGGAGGGAGAGACAAGATTCTGGGCTGGGATGTCACGTATTTAATAGGGACAAAGAATGACTTTCTGCCAAAGCTCAGGACTGTATGTCAGAGCTGCTGGTTCTCCCTGGATTTTTACAGCCCTCATCCTCACCATGTACAGAGCCTTTCTCCCTTCTCAGGGCAAGGAAAACCAAGTTGTCTTTGTCACGTGGGGTCCCATGGCTGCCAGCAGCTTGCCCTGTGTGCCACCCCTCCTCTCATCAGGATGCTCCAGTCCCCAGGGTCCCTTCTAGGGAGGAAGGGTGGGAGATCCATAGTGCTCAATGCGTCTCATCAGCGAGGCCAAAGGCAGAGCCAACACCATGGTCACAGTGTCACCGAGGTCACAGCAGTGGGCAAGCACCTGAACAAAACTCAGCAGCCACCAGCAGGACAGGCCCAGCAATTTAAATGCACATGCTTAAATCAGCCTGTCACACTGAAAAGATGGGCTTCCCTACAAGCTCTGGGAGCCCGTGAGAGAGCAGCCATAACCGACACGAGCTCCCTGACGTAGCTCCCGGGCAAAGGGGAAGCCAAGGGATGTGCCCTACAACCAGTCAGAGCACACGGGGATTGCCCCGATTTGAGCCAGACCATAATGATTTCCTGTCAGCTGCCCATTTGTGACTAACAGAGGGCTAACAGCCCATCTGCAACACCCCCCTCCAGCCAGGCTGGCGGGGAGGAGCAGAGAGGAGACAGCCTAGCTGCCCTTGCTGGTACAACACATGTCTCCCACACCAAGGGGATCCCTTGCAACTGCCTTGTGCTCCCCTTCTGCAGCCCAGGTGGCTAAGAAAAGTGGCAGACCATCCCTCCAGAGTACAGTGACAAGACCTTGCTGCCTTCAAATAGCACATTTCAGGTCAGCAAGCTGGGAACTGTCAGAAGAGGGGTGCCAGTTTACTCACCCACCTTTATGTCAGTGGCATGCTTCTGCAGCACGGGTGATGCCAGAGGGCAGGATGAGGAGAGGGGATTTTGGGCAACAACTGGTGAAGTTCAGGCTTTCTCAATGTGGACGCTAAGCAGCAAGAAGTACATGAAGTTGATGCTTCTGCTGAAAACAGTTCCTGGTTACAAGGACAGACACACAGAGCACAAGTCTGAGAACAGGCCATCTACCAAGGTGAACAGAGGATGTTACCATTTCCAGGAGCCCCAAACCAAGACTTTCATTTCTGGGTTCTCCTTCTCTCAGCAGCTCTGTGCTCCCTGCAGTTCTCCCTTTGTAGTGCTTGGAAAAGTAGAACAGCCTCCAGGCTGCTAACTTAGGTGGTGGCTGCAGTGACCCTCATGGAGTATTCCCTGGGACCAGCTTTCATCTCCTAGACACAGCCAAATGAAGCATCAGCCTTTTGTTCCAAAAATCACATCCAAGGTCATCTGATCCAACGTAAGGACCAGATGTGGAATTTCTTTAAATAAAAGCTTAGATGGGGGAGCATGCCCATGCCAGGGGATGGAGCTGAATGGCCAAGTGCCTGCTAACCCAGCCTGAAAGTTTTAAGGACTAAACCGACTTTTCTGGTCGGTAACACAAGTCCAAGTTTGCTAAAATTGGAAAGCCCACCGTGTGGTTTGCAGCTGGCGCTCACCCTTCCTGCAAGCTGGAAACCCCTATTGTCTCAGCAGCCCTGCTCAGCCCCCCGCCCTTGGCAAGGGGATGCTCTTGTTGACTCAGCACATCCTGCAGCCCCTCCGTACACGTCCTGGGTGGGCTGGCCGGCTGGCTCACACCGTCTGAATCTCAGGACTGAAACTAGCTGTGTCCTCTTTCCACCTTGCTGTGGGAAGGGCAACAGAGGCTTGTGCCATCCATCCCTCCCTAGCTTCTTTTGCTGGCCCCTCTGGTACTCTGCCCTATGGGGCACCCTGAGCGGACAAGATTAAGCAGAGGGGCTAGGAAAGCAGCTAGACTTGGGCTTTCCTGCTGAACTACACACGAAAAATCCAGTTTTAGCCTGGGCAGGCGTTTAAAAGCCAGCTTCCCTCTTTTGTCAAGGCAAAATGTGCCTGCAGGCACCCGGGACTGTCTCTTCTGCATTTTGGAGACATCCTCCCTTGCAGGGATTGCCTTTTTCCCTCTGCAGCCTTTTGCTCAGAGCAGGTTGGAGAGGCCCAAGTGCTGGCTACACCAGTGATACTGCAAATTCAGGTGCCATGTGTGGCGGCAGCTGCAAATGCAACTGAGGGGGGGATGGGACACAAAACCAAACCACCCAAAAATCACAGGGCAAAAGGCCGGCACAAAGCCTACAGTCCTGGCCTCCTGGCTCCCAGCCTTGTGTTCAACACTCATTCATCTCGGGATACAGTTCCAGTTTTCACTCTGGTCTTAAAGCTCCCCATGAAGTTGCTCTCACAATTTCTTTTCTCTCTGCCCCACTGCCAGCAGGGACCTCAACTGCTGCTGCTGCCTCCCAGCAAAAGGGTCTCCATGACCTTTGTAATTCAACACACTGGGAAAGGCTCAATCCATCCCCTCTATTCCTAGCCCAACACAGACCTTAAAAGCCCTCTTTGTTCCTGCTACAAACCCTACCCCGCAACAGTGGCTTAACCCTTGGGGCACTGCCTCAAATAAAGAGTGCTTCACAGAAGCAAGGCAGGTTGCAGCATCCGTGGGAAGCTGGACCTATCCTCCACCTATGGAAGAGCTGTGCTACTAATCTGCTGGTGGTGGCTTGCAGGACACATCAGATATATACAACGGGGTGGAGGGGAAAAGATGTCTCTGACCGTCCTCATCATCAGTACAAACTACTATCAAGATGTGCATGTGGGCATCCTGCGACCCACACTGCTGCAGCGACATGGGCATGGGTTGGGCTCGCAACTCTTTATAGTCTCCTGGTTTTGCTCTGCCTGCCCTCAGTTCAGCAGCTTTATTACAAAACATGCTCCATGCAGGCAGATTTGGGGCCGCAAGGAAGGAATAGGGGTGAGGAAGGAAGCAGGTGGGACTGGGCACTCCCCTTGCCACTCCCGCAAGGACTCCTCTGCTCCTGCCCCCAGGTACAGCCATTGCTCCATGCCCAGGTTCAAAGCAGAGACAGCGAGGGATGCCATCCCATTACCTCCGCAGCCTGCACGTGGGCAAGAGTGCTGTGACAGCACTCCTGACTCTTGCCTTGTCTGAGAGAAGCTCAGACCCACATCCCAAGCAGCAGCCCATAAAGCACACGTTGGAGGAAGCAGTGCCGTAGGACTGTCCGTAATCATACGCCCTGCACATGGGAATGCAGAGGGGACGGAAGGTGCAGCCAGTGCTCCCTGCCCTAGCATGATCCCTGGCACAGGAGAAGGACGTATGAAGCAAAGGCTGCTTTGCAGCACCCAAAAATGCCAGCTCTGCAGCTGGGATGGAACAGGGGTGCCCTGCAGCACCCTGAAAACACCAGCTCCATGGTAGACAGAGCAGGTTTGCACTGCTGCACCCCAAAACACCACCTCTGCAGACAGGATGGGGTAGGGCCACCTTGCAGCACCCCAAAATGCCATTTCCTACCAGCTGCTGTAACTTCCCCTCTGCCCCTTTCCGGTCCCGCTCCGCCCCTCCCTGCTCCCCAGGCCACAGGGAAACTGAGTCACGGCGTGCTGTCCCTTCCCCTAGGAAGGAGAGCGGGTGGGCAGCCCCCAGCACCAGGCACACCGTTGGGAGTAGGGCAAGGGTGGTACTGACACCTCTGAAAACCCCAGGGATGGGGAGAGATAAAGATACCCACATGTCCTGCACTAAGATGCTATCCGAATTACAAGCCTCCTCTGTTCCCACCTCTCTTGAAGCAGAAGTTGGCCCTACTCTGCTGCCAGCCACATGGACTGCACCCAGCTCTGCCGGGCTACATCTGGCCCCGCAGACTGATCCACACACTCTCCGGCACCAGAGGGGACAGGGGCATGCAGTGCTCAGCACCAGATGCACGGAACTTAGCGTGGCCCAGAAGAGAAAGGTAATGCCGCATAGGAACAACAACAACAATAAAATTTTTTTAAAAATTAAAGACCCAGATACAGCATTATAAACCAGAAGAGTGCCCTGGCTCCCAAAAAGCTGGTAGCACACCAGACATTTCCTTGAGAGCAGATCATTGCATTCTTTACTTTGAAAGATTCATGCATTTGAGTAAAGACTTGGATTCTCCAGTCCAGCTCTAGGAGCTGATAAGTTTCCAGGTACTGCCCTCAGCCTCTCTGTTTTCACCACACCCCTCCAAAAACCCTTTGGGGCCCTGCTCGCCAGGTAAGCCTTCCCAGGATCAGGTCCCATCTGCAGCCCTTGCTCTAGCTGAGCACAGCCACGCTCACCCACACCAGCATCCTTTAAAATCCCTACGTCTGGTGCAGTAGCAGATCACCACCCATCTACCTTGCAGGCAGAGAAGCTGAAGATTTGTTCATTCAGGCTCCAGGTCAAGACGTCTCACTAAAGTTATTAAAGTTACAGTTTCTTTACTGCATTTCTCAAGATCTCAGTGAGGTTAAGAGCCCAGTGTCATCCAGTTCAACTGGGCCACTGCATGGGAAAGCAGAGCTCAAGCTGCAGAAAATGCACAGCTATGATGCACTGCCCATCTGCAAATCTCCTGGCATCTTTCCCCAGCCTCACATCGCTCGGTTGCCTCACTCCACCTTTCTGGGGACTCTCTGAAAACAGACCGTTTCACCCGTCCCCAGGGAAGCGTGTTCAGGTGGTATTTGCTGCTGTTGTCACGCAAAGCATAATGTTATTGCCAATATGTTTGCCCCAACTCTATCTCCCAGGACAACATAACAGCAGATTAAACTCATTATCCCCTATCACTTTATGGCACAATCTTTTCATTTCTCTGTTAACACACATCTGAGACGTATCGAGTTGCAGGCAGGCTCACTCCAAAGGAAATTCCCTGCTCTTTCATGACAAGGGTTTGCACAAGCAACACCTTTTCTTTTTGGTAGCAAAAAAAAGCCCAAACCAAACCACCACCACCAACAAAAAAAACACCCAAACCAAAAAACACTCTAAAAAAACCACTTGGAGGTTCACTTAAGGACAGAATTTGACTTTTCTTTCCAGACCACCACTTTGGTCAGACCTTTCCCAGGCTCTGGAGGACAGCATTCTCACACTACTGCTCAAACTGGTGCAGCTCCATCAGAAGCATTTGGAGTGCTGCAGCAAGGCGGCTTTCAAGGGTGAGATGCCTTTTACTTCCCAAAAGCAACTAGCACACGAACACAGGCATTTCCTGGTAAACTGCTCCTCCTTGCTTCCAGCCTCTGCTACAGGGCTGGCCTCTGATAGCAGCCTTCCTCCGGAAGCACCACTGCGTTTTGCTCAGTTACTCTTAACAGTATGGTATTGTAGGGAAACAGAATTAAACAGAGCTGTACTCTATAATAAATCATTCCTACTGAGCTGCCAGGGAGACAGCTGCACAGGAGAAAGAGACGAGCTGTAAGCCTGTTTCCTCAACACATCTAAGCCATGAAACAGCCCTTTGGTTACAGGGAATAGGCACAGCAGCAAGAGGAACACTTTCAGGGTGGCAGATTGATGCCACCAATTTTTGCGTTCTCTCTATCCAGATTTATCACATGGAGAGGACAGATCATTGCAAATACCTGAAGATCCCAGACTGTCAGCCCAGGGGAGAGGTCGGCAGACCAGACCCAGACAAAAAGCCTGAGAATATTCTAGTTCCTCAAAAACTGATCATATTTTTAGCTGTTGCTGCTCGCAGAAGATGAATTGAAAGCAAAGCTCAGACCCGCTACTTGATGCCATAACCGCTTTATTTTGCTGGCAGCCACAGCAGAGAGGACCTTAAGAATTACCCTCTTTGTCCACCACTGGCCCAGCTATGCTAATCTCATCAGTAATGCAAACACTGGTACAGAAAGGGCTCGAGTGACTGTGCTAACCTGTCTAAGCTGCTCTCTGCACAGCTACAGCACTGCTGACTGGCAGTAAGAAAACCCCGGTGCACAGAGTCCAGGCGTTTTCCCCAGGCCTGAGCTGAGCAGAGTTGGCTCTTGCAAGCTATTCTTTATGCATCTTCCAGACAGGGCAATTTGTACAGCACTGCTGGGCTCGACTATCTTCTCACAATTTAGGGAATGCAGGTAGAAACACCCACCGAGTCAAAGTTTCCTCTTGGTCCCAATGATCCATCATCTCTCTGCTGAAATCCCCAGCACTCTTTCCGCAGCCGCAGCATTAAGGTTGCTCCTGATGTCCAAAAGGACACTGGCCATTTTTTCCGGAGTGGCACTGCTCAGGACGGTGTTCCCATCTGACTACTAGCAGGTATGCATGTCCCAGACTTGCCTAAGGCAATGGCAGCAGCAAAGCGCAGCGGCACGTAACCCACAAAGTACTTTCCAAACTTCAACGCCGCAGCTCAGCCAGGAGGAAATCTCTCTTGGCTGCCTCTCC
Source organism: Fregata magnificens (assembly GCA_013389945.1). NCBI lineage: Eukaryota > Metazoa > Chordata > Aves > Suliformes > Fregatidae > Fregata > Fregata magnificens. The sequence continues at coordinate 49,994 of WAAD01021855.1, read as the reverse complement.
CTAAATGCTTATTCCAGCACTGCCTGTCTTAACTCCTCCCCAAATCAGGAGCCGAGTACGCGACCCCACCGCCTTTGAGCTTTTCTGACCCTTTGCGCTGTGCTTAAAACGTGCAGTACAAACAAGCAAGACAGAAAAAGAGGGAGCAGCACTTTCAAAGATGACATGGTTATAACTCATCAGGTCACAGCGCCCAGGAGCTCAAGCCTTGAGCAAGGATCGCGGCATGCGAGGTGCCGTACAAATGGCAAAAGACAAAACACCTTCTGCCCTAGAAACTGGCAATTTGCACCCCAACACACACGCGTAACCCAGAGCCTTATCTGCTGNTGTTGTTGCCAATATGTTTGCCCCAACTCTATCTCCCAGGACAACATAACAGCAGATTAAACTCATTATCCCCTATCACTTTATGGCACAATCTTTTCATTTCTCTGTTAACACACATCTGAGACGTATCGAGTTGCAGGCAGGCTCACTCCAAAGGAAATTCCCTGCTCTTTCATGACAAGGGTTTGCACAAGCAACACCTTTTCTTTTTGGTAGCAAAAAAAAGCCCAAACCAAACCACCACCACCAACAAAAAAAACACCCAANAAAAAAAGCCCAAACCAAGCCAATTAAAAAAAAAAAAAACCACGACAAAACCAAACCAAACAAAACACACAAAAAACCACTTGGAGGTTCACTTAAGGACAGAATTTGACTTTTCTTTCCAGACCACCACTTTGGTCAGACCTTTCCCAGGCTCTGGAGGACAGCATTCTCACACTACTGCTCAAACTGGTGCAGCTCCATCAGAAGCATTTGGAGTGCTGCAGCAAGGCGGCTTTCAAGGGTGAGATGCCTTTTACTTCCCAAAAGCAACTAGCACACGAACACAGGCATTTCCTGGTAAACTGCTCCTCCTTGCTTCCAGCCTCTGCTACAGGGCTGGCCTCTGATAGCAGCCTTCCTCCGGAAGCACCACTGCGTTTTGCTCAGTTACTCTTAACAGTATGGTATTGTAGGGAAACAGAATTAAACAGAGCTGTACTCTATAATAAATCATTCCTACTGAGCTGCCAGGGAGACAGCTGCACAGGAGAAAGAGACGAGCTGTAAGCCTGTTTCCTCAACACATCTAAGCCATGAAACAGCCCTTTGGTTACAGGGAATAGGCACAGCAGCAAGAGGAACACTTTCAGGGTGGCAGATTGATGCCACCAATTTTTGCGTTCTCTCTATCCAGATTTATCACATGGAGAGGACAGATCATTGCAAATACCTGAAGATCCCAGACTGTCAGCCCAGGGGAGAGGTCGGCAGACCAGACCCAGACAAAAAGCCTGAGAATATTCTAGTTCCTCAAAAACTGATCATATTTTTAGCTGTTGCTGCTCGCAGAAGATGAATTGAAAGCAAAGCTCAGACCCGCTACTTGATGCCATAACCGCTTTATTTTGCTGGCAGCCACAGCAGAGAGGACCTTAAGAATTACCCTCTTTGTCCACCACTGGCCCAGCTATGCTAATCTCATCAGTAATGCAAACACTGGTACAGAAAGGGCTCGAGTGACTGTGCTAACCTGTCTAAGCTGCTCTCTGCACAGCTACAGCACTGCTGACTGGCAGTAAGAAAACCCCGGTGCACAGAGTCCAGGCGTTTTCCCCAGGCCTGAGCTGAGCAGAGTTGGCTCTTGCAAGCTATTCTTTATGCATCTTCCAGACAGGGCAATTTGTACAGCACTGCTGGGCTCGACTATCTTCTCACAATTTAGGGAATGCAGGTAGAAACACCCACCGAGTCAAAGTTTCCTCTTGGTCCCAATGATCCATCATCTCTCTGCTGAAATCCCCAGCACTCTTTCCGCAGCCGCAGCATTAAGGTTGCTCCTGATGTCCAAAAGGACACTGGCCATTTTTTCCGGAGTGGCACTGCTCAGGACGGTGTTCCCATCTGACTACTAGCAGGTATGCATGTCCCAGACTTGCCTAAGGCAATGGCAGCAGCAAAGCGCAGCGGCACGTAACCCACAAAGTACTTTCCAAACTTCAACGCCGCAGCTCAGCCAGGAGGAAATCTCTCTTGGCTGCCTCTCCCTAAATGCTTATTCCAGCACTGCCTGTCTTAACTCCTCCCCAAATCAGGAGCCGAGTACGCGACCCCACCGCCTTTGAGCTTTTCTGACCCTTTGCGCTGTGCTTAAAACGTGCAGTACAAACAAGCAAGACAGAAAAAGAGGGAGCAGCACTTTCAAAGATGACATGGTTATAACTCATCAGGTCACAGCGCCCAGGAGCTCAAGCCTTGAGCAAGGATCGCGGCATGCGAGGTGCCGTACAAATGGCAAAAGACAAAACACCTTCTGCCCTAGAAACTGGCAATTTGCACCCCAACACACACGCGTAACCCAGAGCCTTATCTGCTGGGGTCTGCATCCACTCCATGGTATTTCAGAGCACATCTTGGGACCTGAGTCTGGAGGAAAGATCAGAAAAAACAAGCTGTGAAAGCGGGGCCAGAGGGAACTACAGCTTGGCTGAATGGATTCCGACCATGCTCCACCATCATCCATCTGCACACGTAATATATTGCAACGCCAATTCTCGCACCAAGTGCTGAAGGTCACACACATGAAGAGCAGCGCTTGAGCTGCTGATCTGAAATTGCCTTCAGTGTCAGGTGCCAGTGTCCTAGCTTTCTCCATGGGAAGGAAGCTCCAGCTGCCAGTGCGGAGCAAGCTGTTCCCCTCCGAAAAGGGAAGGAACCTGTCGGAAGCGGGAGGGAGGAAGCATACTGCTGCCTGCCGCAAGCGGCTTTCCCAGAGGCTCCATGTTCCAGCTTTCCACCTCCTTGTTTCCTCTCCCTTGGCAACACTAGGGTCTGGAGTCCAGGGGACATTTTACAAACAAGTCTAGCCCATTTGGGAGTTTTGAGATGACTGAAACTGTAGCACTGGACAGCACTGGGCAGTCTATACAGATCTTACAATCACCCTAAATCAGAGATGGACACTATGGCAGATTGGAAATCGTGAAATGGTTTTCAGGAGGATTTCTGAGGTTTTGTACCCTGGTTCAGAGCTGGAAGGAGTGGTCACAGATCAGTCAAGGATCGTGACATTTGTGAGCACAGGGGCATTTGGGCAGCTCACAGACAGGCATCCTTTCCCCTCCAGTTTTGCCTGAACATCCTAGTCCCGGACAAACTCTGGCCGCAGGCCCTACAGCAGCGTGTGCCACCTCACGGCAACCCCACACATCTGACCTCAGAGCATCTTCCGAAGGTGGAGCACGCTCCTTCCGCTCTCGTTCTGGGCTCGGTGCAGAGCTGCAGGCAGGGCGTTGTAGCTCACTGCGAGCACTGAGCTTTGAGAGGTGTCATGAGAGAGGTTTACAGCTCACACAGCCATCCATGCTGAGATGGGCAAGCTGTGCTTGCTGCCAGCCGGTCCCTTCCCCGTCGCTCGCACTCAGGGCTTTAGGCACATCATGGATGACAGATCAGGTCTCAGTCATGCTCACATTATGGCCAGACTGGAGCTACCTTTCTAACCTGTTCTCTTTGTGCAGCAAGTGGCACCATGTTCCCTGCTTCCTTCAGCAGCAGGAGCCAGCTCTCTACCAGCGTCTGGCAAGGGGTCTGCCCAAAGGCAGCTTCAGAAACATTTAACCCCTCCTTTACCTGCCGCAGGCTGTATCAGAGGGCTCACTGGAGCGTCTGCTCTCCATCAGAGTACAGGTACCCCGGAGTACAGCAAACTGGCTATGCGAGGTGGATGGCACGGTACTGGGCCAGGTATCCTTGGAAGATGCAGGCATGGCTGGAGCCACTTACATTGATTAACTGAGGATGAGCAAGGCCAGCAGAATCATAGAATAGTTTGGGTTGGAAGGGACCTTTAAAGGCCATCTGGTCCAACCCCCCAGCAACGAGCAGGGACATCTTCAACCAGATCAGGTTGCTCAGAGCCCCGTCCAGCCTGACCTTGAGGGTTTCCAGGGACAGGACATCTACCACCTCTCTGGGCAACCTGTTCCAGTGTTTCACCACCCTCATGGTAAAGAATTTCTTCCTTATATCTAGTCTAAATCTACCCTCTTGTAGTTTAAAACCATTATCCCTTGCCCTATCGCAACAGGCCCTGCTAAAAAGTCTGTCCCCATCTTTCTTATAAGCCCCCTTTAAGTATTGAAAGGCGGCAATAAGGTCTCCCCGGAGCCTTCTCTTCTCCAGGCTGAACAACGCCAACTCTCACAGCCTTTCCTTATAGGAGAGATGTTCCATCCCTCTGATTGTTTTTGTGGCCCTCCTCTGGACCCGCTCCAACTTGCTTTCCTCTGTGGTTCAGTGAGAGGGCTCAGGAGACTGGTTTCTTTCTGGCTGGGCCTGCTCTGCAACTCAAGGCTTCAAACAGAACAAGTCCGCAAACAGGAGCTGCCTGCCCGTTCCCCAGCGAGGGGTGAACGAGGGCGGAAGATGGACAAAACACCCGTGGCCACCCACCCTGATGCTGCTGCCTGAAAAGGGCGGCTCTGGACGCCAGATTGTCATGCAAGAGCCCAGCGGTGCTGAGCCCATGGCACAGCTGGGACAGGGCTGCCTCGAAGGCTGCGGCAGGCTGCACGTGTGCTGCGGTGCAGCGATGCTGCCAGCAGTGAGCTGCCATAGCAATCCCCCAAGCGTGTCCCCCTGCCTCCCTCCTTTGTCTCTGCTCCCCCAAGCCTTGCTGTCCCCTCCCCGCTACCCCACACATAAAACCTGCTGCATGACACCCAAAAGCCTCAACATGCTTCCGAAGGGCTCTTCATCACCCCGAGGAACGAAAGGGGGCAGAGGTGGAAGCTCACCCCACAAGCCGTCATCCCCACCCGCTTCACAGGCAAGGCGCCTACTCTGGACCTGGGTGTATCACACCCCACCGCGCTCGGTCCCGAGGCACAACACAGGAGAGCCGGGCAGCCAGACCTGGGGCACAGAGGCCTCTCTAGCTGCACCCCAAGTTGTGCCGTGGCAGGCAGGGATGCTTCAACATCACTGCCTGGCCCACACTGCCTGCTCCGTGGTGGTGACACGCAGCCCCTGCCCAGCCCAGCCCAGCCCAACGCAACTGCCTGCAGGTCAAAAAGCCCCATGAGCTCTTTCTACCTTGTGGCAGCACCAGGTTTGATGGAAACGGGGGTCCCGGACTCTTCTTGCTGCAGCCTGGCAGGCACCTCCTAAGTCTCTGCTCTCCAGTCCCAGCCCATTTCCACTTCAGGCAGGTCTGTTCCGCTGCACCGAACCTCGCTGTGACTTGAACCAGAGACAGGATCCTGCTTCACTTCCTCTCCTAAAAACTGTTGTCTACCATTGCTACGTGCCGCTAAAGAGTGACCCAACCCAGTGTGTAAGCAGAGCTCCTCTCCCTTTCACCTCTCCTACACAGGCACAAGATGCAAGGGGAAGACAAAGGACCCTGCTAAACCACACTCAGGTGTGATACCCGCCAATATCTTTCAATGAATGAATGTAATGACTTAACAGAATGGATAAAAAAGAATGTCTAAAAGCTCTGCTTCCCTCCCCATTCTGCCCTTCCCCAGATCTAGTAGGGCCCACCACAACCAGTTACATCACTTGGGGATTATAGCAGAAGCTAGCGAAGCCTCGGTCCTGATCCAGGATGAGTCACAGAGCTCAGGAGACCATGCAACTTCCTTCTGATACCATCAACCATGTCTTACACAGGCTAAAAATAAAGATGGGCCAAAACTGCAGAGCCACGTCTTGCCTCAACACGAAACTTAGCAAAGCTCAGTGCTAAGCTCAGCACTGCTGAAAAATCACCTGAGCAGATGGAAACCAAAAGTGCAGCGAGGCCAGAAGTCTTGGGTGTACAAACAAGGTAGAGGCCAGGAAGCCTCGCCCTGTGCTGGGCTGGAGGATGACGGTGGCAAATGCCAAGCAGCCATCCAGCCGTACAGAGAGGGCTAGAGCTGGGCTCTCGTCTCACTTGGCTGCGGGCTTTGCAGTATTTCCACACCCAGAGGCTTCACGGAAGACTGTTTTCTACACCACATGCGCCCACCCAAGACAACAGGAACCGACTGCTGCAACAGGAGGGATGCTGCATTTTTGGCAGGGAAAGGCGGGAGAGCTGTAGTCCGCTTCCCACCGCGCAACACGTGGGCACCCACAAAGCAAGGTCCAAAGGGTGCTTGGCGCGAGAGCTAAAAAAAGGGGTCACACATACATCTCATATGGCTTAGACACTTTAGGTAAGTGAGGAATTCAAAGTTCTTCCTAATCCCTGGGACGCTACACCCCAGCAAAACCTTTGCACACGAGGATATGGGACTCTCACATAGCTCTTAGCAGGGAGCCTCAGGATCGCACACAAATAGGAGTGCAGAGGGACACTGGCAATGTTCGGAGACCTAAAATTAGCCTCAGCAGATGATCCTCTGCTCCATTCTTGGGAGCAGCGAGAACCGAACAAGGATCCAGCTGTCCCAACACTCCCATGAACAGGATCTTTGAATGCCCGACCTACTTGCAACAGAGATGGTAGGGCAAAGAGGGGATTCCTTGCATAACTCCAGTGCCAATACTCACGAGGAACCCAGGGCCCCATCTCTGAAGGCGGGGCAGCATTTTCTTGGGGTTTCCAGTGGAAAGAAGACCTACTCCTAGATCAGCTGGCCCGACCATAAGAGCAGGCTGAAGGACGTTAGGCTGACCACTTTCTGTTGAAGATATAACCTCCCCTTTGCCCAGTCTTTGAGTTTGCCAGCAAAGCATTCCATCCCATTCCCAACAGAGGCACTGCAAGTCTGTCCAAAGCTCTGCAAGCTGTACTGGCTTCCAGATTACTGCCAGCTGCACTAAACTGAACTAACATGGTTAATTCAGCTCAAATATAAGTTCACTGGTATCTCCTGGGTTAGGCGATATCCAAAGCAGAGAGAAGAAGTTCATGCTGTGTGACCAAGGAATGGGAGAAGCTGCTGCATTACACATATATGGGAGATCCGCTGTCCCTGGAGGTATCAAGCTATTTGATCAGCAAAGGCAGGGGGAAGAAAAGGGGACCTGACATGGTGAGCCTTGCGTTAAAATGCCTCTTGTCAAAAGGCAGGGGAGCCCTGAGAGGATGCTGTGAGCTTGGTGGACTGGGATCTGTAAGCAGCTCCAGCAGAATCGAGGGCAAGCCTTTTCTCTGGTCTTAGCCACATAACATGTCTCTTTTCGATCACTAAGAGAGACATAGGATCCCAGCATTGGAGCAGGTGTTAGCAATTCCCACAACTCAGCTGGACAAAGGGGCTGCTCTGCTGCCACCGCATTGTGTGGTTGGGAGTTTGCAGCACACAGCACTGACATGAGCGAAGTACTTCTTCCTTCTTCCTTCTTTCCTTTTAACTTCCCAGGTAAATCTACCCCAGCCTCACTCGCTGTGGGTACCACTTCAGCATCAGGCTGAAGGACGAGATGGCCTGAGGCCCGGGCTCCAGCCGTCTCTGGACTGGCCCTAAACTTCCCTGGCAGACACTTCAGAGGAAGAGCCACACAGCTTGGGCAGCCATGCACCCTAAACAGCGGCTTCCCCGTATAACCTCTCCTGGCCAAACCGTACCTGAGCTCTGGGGTGAGAGAAGGGCTTGGCCTGCCCCCGTGGAGGCACAGTGCTGATGAGGGCTCCCTTCCATGTGAGAGCACACCGTGCAGGTGGGGTGGGCGCTGCCGGATCCCAGGCAGGCACGCAAGCATGCAGGCACAGGGATGGGGCAGGAAGCCCGCAGCCATCTCAGCCCGCTCCAGGCTGGTTACCTCAGAGCAGCGAGGGCCTGACTTTCACGTTTCTTGACAGTGGCAATACAAAGACTACCAGTCGTCCTGAAACAATTCACTGTCACTCTAAGCCTCATATACCATGGGCAAGGGCCTCCTCGAACTACAGAATCCTGGGAAAGTGCAGGCAGAGCTCAACTGGTTCTCAGAGAAAGCAGGATCACATCTGCCATGAGCTCTGGGTGAAGTCTCAGCTCTGTTTGTTCAGGTGAAGGACAGCGAGCAGCAGAGACCAGCTGCTGGGAAACGCTCCCATCCAATACTGCTGGTACACAGAAGGACAAGTGCAGCAAGCAGCACAGGCGGCAAGATCCCAGGGGCTTAAAACACACTGCCCTTGAGCTCCCAACAACTGTGTGCAGGGTTCAATGGTCTTAACAGCACCACTCGTACACATCCAGGCTGCCTTTACCAGGCAGCCAGGTGGGAGGCAGGAGCACCCAGCAAGCCTGGGCAGTGGGAGCACCTCACCTGGGTGACACCTACTCTACAGAGCTGTCGCTACGGGCCGAGGGGAAGAGAGCACAGGGTTCCCCTGCTTCTTCACACAGCCCTGGTGAAGGAAGAAGAACTGGTGATGACTGAATGGGTGCTAACCTTGGTGTAGGGCTGAAGCAGACGGGAAAGACAGCTGTCAGCACTCGCAGCGTCGTCTTGCGGTTGCTTGTTCCAGCTGTCATGGGTCTCCTGGAAAGACAAGTGTACAGACACACGTTCAGCTCAGCTGGGAAATACCCTGCCCACAGAAGACCTTCTGAACACTGGGCGGGCAGAAATTGCTCATCCAAGCCACATGAGTTAGTGGCCTATACACAGAAGTGAGACACCCCGAGCACCCCAGCACCTCAAAGATCCCGCTGTTATCTTTTACCAGTGCTGAGGCCACCCCTCCAGCAGCAGCCCTGACTCCCTCCCAGGGTTCCAGTTATCACCCCAGTTCCCTGTGTGACTCGGGGTGGGTGCATGGTTGGTTCCCCAGAGGGGGCTGCTAAGGTCGCTGCCACTGTCCCCCTTCCCTGGATTTCAGTGGGAATTAAAGTCCTTTCTGTGCCCTTGGCTTTGTTCTTCTCCACCTGCGCAGCTGTACGTTGCTCCATGACACAGGCTTTGCCAGTACTCGAGTGGGTGCGCTGGCATATGGTTTATTCGCAAGAACAGGCTCTGGCTGTGGTCCCCACAGGCCACCCGCTAAACCACCCCACGGGAGCACAAAGCCAGGGCAGGGAGGGCCGAACTCTGCTGCGGGGAGACACCGCTCCCAACAACCCAAACAGACCAAGCCAAATCCAACACTGCAGCGTTTCCCAGGCTACATCGAAGGGGGAAAGCGACAACTGCTTAATAGAAATCTCCGAGAGGCCTGCCAACACTGTCACAAAGATGTTGTTTAAGACTCCTCCTCGGGTTCCCAGTGCTGTAATTACTGGAGATTGCACTGTGTGGGGGCTAGGTCCTTGTGCCCACTGAGTCCTGAAAACTGGGACAACATCAGCCTCCCCAAAACCAGGTCTGACATTCCCCTCACCGCGGGCGTGATGAGCAAAAGCTGCGTAGGGGCGGTCCCCGCTCCCCAGCCTGCCCTCCTGCATGGGCTACCACCCTGCGGCACCACCGGGAGCACAACCCAGGTCCGACCAGAGCCGCAGCAGCAGTGAGCGGAGCACTGTGGGCGGCCACACTGCCGGTCCCCCAGAAGCACAGCCTTTAAATCATGATGTGGGGAGGAACCCCCCACACTAGCTTACTGGTGCACCGGTCCTTAAAACAGTCATGAAGGTACCCAGAAAGTTTGTGCTTAATGTCACCTGCACCTACACAGCTAGCAGGTCAACCTGCATCAGCGTCCCACCTGGAGAGGTCCCACCTGGAAGCCACACCATCTAGTCACCAGGACTGTGTTTTTGGAGAGCTTACAAGCAGAACAAGCCCCAGTAAGCATAGCATGTATGTAAATATACATCTATTTAAAACCCTCCACCAATTCCCTGCTCTACCACACTGTCTTTCAGAGAAGGCTCGGAAGGCTCCAAGCCTGAGCAGTGACAAGAATTGTTTTGGACATGGCTGAAGTACTGCCACCTACATACCGCTGCAGCACAGGAAGCGATGGCAATGTATCCGACAGGGACGGGTTGAAAACACTCCCCGGAAAGAATGCAATTACCCCAAATGCACTGAGGTCAGGAGATCTGGATTATCACCTCAGCTCTTGCATAAAGGGCTTTGCATCTTTGTTCACTTCCAACAAGAAGAATCACAGGGTTGACACCAGCCCTGGCCCAGGACGTGGATTCGTTACTAAAAAGCACTTCCAGCTGAACCACTAACTGCACTTCTTGTAGTACACAGGACTCCTTTGAAGGCTTCCCATCCAAGTATTGTTCTACCATCACAGTGCTTAGCTGGGGGGTTGTCCAGGCCACAACACAGGCGAGTATGACTGCAAACCACCGGCCAGTCCTGAAAAAGCTCTCTGAAACGCAGAGCATGTGAGCTCAGCTGGTCTTCATTCAGGATTCACAACCAGCTGAGGACACTGACAGAAACAGGGGGAAAACATGTTAATTGGCAGCTGGGCATTCACAAGGCCAAGCAAGCGAGATTATGAAAGAGAAGAGCAAAGGCAAAGGAAGGATGACGATTTGCAAGGACACTTCCCAGTCAAAGAAGATAATTTTTAAAGCAAACATCAAACTTTGTGAGACCAAGTTCTCTAGCAGCTATAGTCACCTGGCTCACTCACTCATGAGCAAAAGCAAAATGGAAAAACAAAGGAAGAGACCTGGTCAGAAAACAGGCTCCAGGGAGCAGAGCTGCCAGGTGCTGCAGACAGAAGGAAGGATCAGAAACACACGATGGCATTACCAGGATGTAGGGACGTACACAACCCGCTGGAGGAAGGCGGTCCCTGGGAGCGATGTGCGGTGGAGAGGCATCAGGCAAAACCCTCCCACAGAAGACTCTCACTGCCAAGTAACCCACAACGTCCACCCTCCGCAAGCCATCTGTTAGCATACAAATGCCTCCCTTCGTGATTTCTCCCGCGTTGCCCTTCGCACCTCTCCTGCTTCAAACCTGACTTACTAATTCCTCCAGCCATGAAAGCTTCCGATAGTTTGATTATAGCTACACTGATAGCGTGCTGAGGACACCACTTTTCTAACCAATACGACTTCACTTTTTCCTTTCACATCTGTGGTCGCATACCTATGAATGACATGGTTTTTTGTTCTGCATCCAGGAGGCGTCCTGGCCCCCAGGGACTGTGCATTTCCACACAGCACACGATGGTGCCTACCAAATCTAGCAGGGGACAAGCGTGGGCAGGCCCAGAGCAGTAAGGGCAGGTAAAGGACTCAAGAAGAGTCAAGAGTCATTGACTTTCAAGAGCCAGATCAATAACTATCCCCTTGAACCACCTTCAGACTCAGAAGCAGCGAGGAAGGTCTGGGCATCTCTGGCCTCTGCTACCCAGTGCGGCTGTGCAGAAACGTGCCAGGGCAAGCAGCTGGTCACAGACAGCAAGGAGGAAGACCAGCGGTGCACATGTGCTTCTCTGCCCTCAGAGGTCCCTTGAGCTCAGGGAGGCAACTTCCTTTCCTCCTCCTGCTCCGCATGCTCAGAAGACCTGAAACTGCTGAGGGAGTAGGGGCTGGGAAAGCTCAGCACCACTGCAGAGGCAGGGTGTATGGACTGAGTGCTTCATCTGCCTTGGTGGAAGCCGCCAGGAGTGAAAGAGCAACCCTACCAGTAAAATTAAAATGATATGTTACTCCCTAAAGTCCATTTCTGCAGAGAGGGCAGCCGTGAGGAACGGAGCATCGAGAGCTGCTCTGCCCAGCTTGCTGCAGAGGCGGCGGACTTGGGGAGCCCCTCAGTGAGCCGTGCCTCAAATAGCAGGGTCCCCAAAGTCAGTGCAGGGGGACCCCACCAGCTTTCCTTCTGGCGGTGGGTGAGAAACCTCTCACACGGGGAACCGAAACAAGGTGAGTGGCGGAGCTGAAACGGCCCCAGCCCTGCCCCACTTGCAGGCTGGACCTCGGTCCGCAAGCCCAGCTCCCCAAGGACCGCAGCTCTATGGCTGGGGTGACAGGAGGGCTCTGCTGTCCCCACACGTCCTAGCCACCCCAGGGTCCACGGGAGGGGACACGCTCGGGCCCCACAAGTCAGCAGGAACCCAGCAAAATGTTATGGGAGCAGCTGCTGCAGATGAAGTGAAGGCAAGCGCTGACTCCTCTGCAAGAGACACTGTAGCAGCAGTGTCCCACTCTGATCCCAACCCTGTACAAACCTCCCTGCACACCCAGCTCCCACCGCTGCCCTGCCCTCAGCACAGGCAGAGCTGCCAGGAGGCTGCAGATCCCAGCCTGCCGCAATGCCCAAACGGGCAGCTGGGCTGCGCAGAAGGAGCTGCATGCTGGGACGTGTAGTCCCTACCAGGGCCCCGCCGCTCACTCATGCCAAGACCCGCATGATGTGAATTGCTGCTGTGAAATAAGGCGGTGACGAGGCTTTACAGGATGACTTAATTCTCCCGGTCCTCAACCCCTTTCTAAAGGGGAGCCCAGCCAGTCTAGTAACTCTAGTACTACTGCACTGGGAGATTTCTCCTGTTTCACCTGCCAGACCTCGTCCACCTTCTGCACGTGTTACCACATTTGCCAAGACCCTCCTTTGCATCAGGGTCCAGCCCTGCTACGCTCTCCACAAGGTCCCGACTTCCCCTCTTTGCTAAGGCTGAAGGACACAATTCAGGCAGAGGAGGACCATAAGCAGATCTTTGGTTGCGTGATGCTTTTTAAAAAGGCACTGAGTGGAAGCGACTTTTAAAATACTCTAAGACACGGCACGGCATTCCTCTACCATATGCTTTCCACAGCAGCGGCAAACTCCACTCTCCTTCCTTAAAAAATAAAAGGCTGGAAAGCCCAGACATAAGTCTGTGCCCCTTGTACATGTCACCAGACGGGTCATGTTCACAGGTGGGTTGTGAGCAAGCCCACAGCCCCAGCTCCTGTCACGCAGCTGTCCCCTCTGTCTTCCCTCATGCACGGTGGCTTTCTAAACATAACATCTGGGACTGCCGAGAGCACCCCGCGCACCGCCCGTGTGGCTTCTGTAGAAATCGGGTGCCTTGGCTACGGCAAAATGCTTGAAAACCCCACCAGGTCTCTAGCTGCTGATTTGGGGTGAGTAAATGTCCCCCATGACGGGTCCTTCCGCCCGTGGCAGCTGTCACCAGAGGGCAGCAGGCCTCTCGCCGCGGATGCTGGGGTTCACATCCGCTCCAGCGCTCTTTTCGCAGCCCCACGCTGAAGGCTGTGATTTACCCATGGGGCAGGTGCCGGCCAAGCAGGCGCTGGGTGAGCCGCATCTCCCGCCCCCCGCCTCGCTGGGCTGTGTGGACGGGCCAGGGCACGGCAGCTCCAGGCCTCCACCGCGGCCCTGCCGCCGCGGATCCCTCCGGCACGGGTGTCCAGGGGGGACAAGGACAGCCAGCGAGTCCCAGCCGGTTTGAGCTGGGTTTGAGGTGATGCCCTGGAGGAGGAGGAGGAGGAAGAGGCCTCATCCCGTCCGCAGAGCCATGGGCAGGCTGTCCCTGCCCATGTCACGGCGGAGAGGACGTGGCCTTGGCGGGCACAGCCTCCCCGAGCTGCCGGGGGCCTCGGTGGCGGGGCTGGGAGCCCGGAGAGGGGGCACCC
>WAAD01021855.1:14607-35417 GCA_013389945.1 Fregata magnificens | reverse complement strand
GGGCTGTGCCGGTGCTGGCCGTGGGCGCCGGCCGTGGGTGCAGGACCCGCGGGGGCAGCTCCCCCCATCCCCACCCCGGGACATGGCTGCTCAGAACACCTTGACTTCAGCAATTTTGGGTGAAACTTGGTCAAAATCAGCCCCCCCCAGCCAACTCACCTCGCTCCTCGGTGAGCCGCAGCTGCAACGCCGCTCTAAAAATAGCAGGGACCGGTACCGTCAAATGATAAATATAACCAAGATCTCTTCTTCCGACCGTGCTAGCGTGCGGAGAGCTGGATGCGAAGCGGCAGCACACCGGCTGCCGAGCCCCAGGGCCCCCCTCGCCTCGCTGCCGTCCGGGGGCGTTATTTTTGGAGGCGTCGTCATGGTCAAAGCCGCGTCGGGAGATCCCCGGGAATAGCCGTGTGCAGCGGGGGCAGGAGGGCGGCCAGTCCTTTCACCCCCCTGCTCGCCCACGCACTGTTCTGCGGGGGGAAGCGGCAGCTTGATGTGCTGCTATGCGGCCATGGAGCAGCTGCCGACACGGGACCTCGTCTCCTCCCGGGGCCTCAGCCTGCTGTCGTGGGAGATTTCTTGCTAAATAACCGCTGCCTGGTCCCAGAGTCAGGTTTTGGGGCCATTAAAGGGTATTTAATATTTGGAGCATTTTAATTTCTGAGCGTGACGACAGGAATACACCATCCTCCGGTGCTCCCGGTGGTTTAGGAGCCGCTGCCTCGAACCGCACGTGTGCAGGTGCTGGTTTCCGGGGGGAAGAGCCCGGGAGGCCCAGCTCCCCCACGCCCCTGCTTGTCCCTCACAGCACGGGTTTCCTACACTCCCAGGGCAATATTTGGCTTTTCTGCCCTTTGGCCCTGTGTGTCAGCTCTGCCGAGCTGGCGAGAAGCTCTGGTGTCCAACCGGGACAGGAGCAGAGGCTGCGGAAACCAGAGATGGGCTGAAAATGGCTCGGCCCCCGTCGCACAGCTACTCGTATGGGCTGCCTTTTCCAGCTTAAACTAGCTGAAAAGACTTCAGGGTTAACAAATGGTTAATGAACCATTATTGGCCTGAACGGGAACTGAACTGGAACAACTTCAGTTGCAGCTGAACCCACCGTGGAGCTGAATCCAAAAGATTTGCTGGTTCAGCTCCTCGGCTGCAGGGGAATATCGGCTCCTTTGTCCTTGACAAGAATAATACATTTCTGTTTATTGTGCGGGCAGCGAAGGATTAATAATATCCCAAGTTATTTACCTCCCGCTTTTGAGTGCTGAGGGTTTCTGAGCGATGTCCCCGCTGAGTGCGCTGTCCCTTAGCAACCTCCCCTGATTTTTAAAACGCAGCCTCGTTCCAGGAACAGGATTAAGGAGCAGGTTGTAAAAGCTCCTTTTAACAGGCTGGGTGGAGTGAGGGTGCTCCCGCTCCTCCCGGGCGCGGGGCAGGACCTCAACCATGGCCATTTGATGGGGAATGGTAACGCAGGCAGAAGGCGGCGGTGGTTCAGAGAGCGTCTGGAAAACCTCCAGAGGCTTGGAGGGGATGGGGATGGGGGGAAAGTTATCGCTGCCTTGCAAAGGGACAGCCCACCCAGGGCTTGCCAGGAGTGGGCTTCATCCACTGGGGACCTGCAAAGGACTTCACAAGGGTCGGTGAAGGCAAGCAGGAAGGTTTAAACACATTAGGCAGGGCTCTGCACCACGGCTGGCCACCCTCCAGAGGCTCGCCTGCCGAGAGGGCCGGGAGGAGGGTGTTTCCCCAGGAAGATGAGGTGTCCCAGGCAGCACGCGGTGGATCGAAGTCCTTCCGTGATGAGCTCTGCTGCCTGCGGGGCTTCCCTTTGAAGGGTGCGCTGGTGAGGTGACTGGGTGCCGGTGAGTTCATCGCTGGGTTAGCTCCCTCCCGGAGCTGCCAGCGCTGCCCCGACCGGCCGGCCCGCGGGCTGGGGCTGCTCAGCCTGTTTGCCAGGCTGGCTGCTCCCGCCGGAGAGGCTGTCGGGTGCTGAGCTCCAGCAGGCAGGCTGAGGAGCTGACACCAGCAAGGCTCCTGCCGCAGTTTTAATTTAATTTAATAGTTTTCATCACAGAAGGGTGACGTCCCCATGCCCATGCTCGTTTTGTTGGTGTGGGCGGATTTTGCAATCATAAAAGCGTCTTCAAAAAGTACGCATATCATCTCCCAAAGCTGATGGGGCAAGAAGTGCCTCCATAGGGGTGATGCCACCCCTGCATCGCCCACATGCTGGCCACACCGGCAGGCTGGCCCACGCTACGCACGCCCAATCCAAGTCCGTGTAGGTAAAGCAATAAAGGACCCGAGTGCAGAAATGAGCCCGGAGAGACCTGGAGCCCTGCCAGGGAGAGATTGCAGGGAATCTTAAAAGGCCCTTGGAGGAAGCTGGTGGGAATCAGCTGTCACGTTGCTCGGGGGCCCCTGGCAAGCTGTGCCAGGGTGCGGAGCAGTGGCAGGGCTGTACCAGGTGCCTCGTGGTGACTCACAGCCTCATCCCAGCTGGCAGAGGAGATGGAGAAAGCCCAAGGGGCAGGCGTGCGAGAGGAGCGTTGGGTGTCACTTCCCCTCTTAACGGCGTGCCACGCAGGCATCTCTTCATCAGGTTGCCGCAAAAGGGCTTTGGCTTTTCTCTCTCTTGCAGCCTCACCCCTCCGCGTGCTGCAGAGAGACCTTGGCTCCTGCAGCGTTGCCTCCTGGGGTTTTCACACGTATTGTCCTCCCTGCAGTTAGCAATGGAGGAGAGCAAGGCCAAACCCTGCCTCTCTTTCCCCACAGCTGTCTCAAGGAGGGGATGCACCCCTGTGCCCCATGGTGCCGTGCCGGAGCCGGGGCATGTCGCCGGGGGAGCATGGGCTGGTGCTGCAGGACTTTTCCCCTGCTGGAACCTGTTCCCAGCAACATGCTTGGTTTACCTGTTTGACCGAAACGGCTGTAAAACTGGAGATATGAATCACACTTGGAGAGTTTCCTGCTGGAGGAGCCCTCCGCCTCTCGGGGATAGGGGTGGCATTCCCTACCGGCACTGCGGGAATCCCTCCCTGCATGGCTCAGAGCAGGGCTCGCAGTCACAACTCAGCCAAAGTCACTGCGGCACCCCGACTGAGCCCCGGTGCCCACCGATGCCTCGTCCCAAACTGGGAGGTGTCTGCTGAGATTCAGAGCCCGTCTGGGAAAGGGGCCGGGGTGTGTGTGACGGCACTACTGAGGAAAGCTGGATCCGATATCACTTTAACTAGGAGTGGTGGGAGGGTCGGGCTGGGCTGCTGTCTTCCTCCCAAGCCCCACGCGACCCTCGACCCTCGTAGCTCCCAAGTTGCCTCTCTCCCATCAGCTGTTTCCCAGCACCTTGCAGAGGAGGGCAGCACTGTGACCCACCGTGGGAGCAAGGCGGGACTTGGGCACCAAGGAGCAAAGGGACCTTCCAGGCTGCGCAGCTGGATGCAGGTCATTAATTCAGTGCTTTAGTCACCACACTTCACTGCTGCTTTGTGTCTGAGATGCACATGGGGCTTCCCAGAGCCAAACAGGGGTCTTGGCTGTGGGCAACGCTCAAGAGGTCCGTCCTGGAGCTGCTGGCAGACGGTGTAACGAGTGGTGAGGACTGCAGGTTGCAGCTTGGCAGGCTGAGGATGCTGGCCAGGAAGAGTTTCTGCAAGGGAGATGTGTGGTCCCTGGCAGGTACCCAGAGGAGGGACCTCCAGGTCTGGGGGTTTGCATCACAAAGCCACAGCAGATCTGATGTTGTGTTGGTTACGTCCTGCTCTGACCAGGAGGTCAGGCTGGGGGTGTCCCTGCCTGTCCCTGCCAGCGGTGCTCGGGGGGTGACCAGCTGCCACCCCATACCCAGTGCTGGAACAACACCTGGGGACGGTATGTGCCTGCTCAGCACCAGTGAAATAATCCCTGCTCACCCCTCGCCGCCGGGCCCACCGACTTCCCCGTGCTGCCACTTCATCCTTTGCGGTCACCCATTGCCACGGCCAATCTGACTTCACTTAACAGGCCTCTCCTCTGACCTGCAGCTGGGGAGCTGAGGGACGGGCTGTGGGTTTAGGGTGGCACCAGGGATGGGCTCGAGAGAGGGTGCCACCGGTCCGGGCGCTCCTGGGGACACATGCAGTGTGCCCCAGCATTGAGTGTGGGAACGGGTCCCTGAGCTTCTCCCGCTGCGGCTTCCCTGCAGAAATGTTTCCATTCCTTTGTGCCTGCCTTGAAAAAAAAGAAGAAAAAAAAAAAAGGGAGGAACTAATAAACTCCGTTTACCCACCCAGATAGCATTGGCCCCAAGCAGCCAGCCTGTGCCGGGGCTGGTGTGTGCCAGGGCTGCTCAGAGCCACGCAGTGACGTCTCAGCCTCGCTGCTGCCCCTCCGGCCACGCCAGCAGCCTTTGCTGACGCCAAGTCTACGAGCCAGAGCTGATAGCAGAAGGCGAAGGTCCCCTTGGCGTCACCTTGGCGGGGTGGCGGAGGCTGGGGCCACCCAGAAATGCCTCCCACCGCTGCAGGCTGCCCCAGGGCCCACGGCTGCCTGCTCACTGCGGGTACCTGCATGCACCTAAATTCTGGCATTTCTCCCTGGCCGTGCTCGGCATTCGGGGCTGAGCCCTTCCACTGAGCTCTGCAACTCGGAGCACTCCCAGGGATCCTGCACCCCACGCAGCGCCAGCACCCTGGGGTGCTGCACCTGGCTGCACCCCATCTTCCAGCGCGCAGGCACTTCCCAGAGGACAGGGCTGCTGGACACCAGGGCCGAGCTTTGCAGAGATACGGGGTTTTTGACCCCTGCGTTGTGCGTGAAGACAGCTCCAGGGTTGTGCTGTGTGGAGGGACAGCAAAGCCCCTTCCCCGCTGCCTGCTGCCGGGGAGGCGCTGAGCTCTGTGGGGTTCTTCTGGAAACTGAGGTCCGGGGGTATATCCCCATTTCGGTCACTGAAAATTTGGGGTGATGCAAAATCCCTTCCCACGCCTGGCTTGGTCAGTGGATGCTGCCTGTTGGCACAAGGTGGCAGCCCAGCCCAGCGTATTTTCAGCAGGGCCATGACCAGCACCTTTGGGGGGGAGCTGGGCCCTGCCATGACCTGCCCGGGTAGCCCCTGGCCCTGCAGACTTGGGGTGCACGTCCTCCGCAGGGCGCTGCCCTCGCCCTGCCGTGGGTCAGCGTTACGGGAGGGACAAGCCCTGCTGCGGGAGCCAGCCCCGGCGGGCACGGGGAGCAGCGCGGGGGGCACCGCCTTGGGTCAGTTGGCCAAACTGGCCGCGGTGGCACAAATCAGAGCCTGTCCCCTGCCAGCACTGGGAAGCCTTGCAGAGTGTGTCGCTTGCAAGCACACACCCAGCAGGTCGGTGCAAGACCCAGGCAAGTGCCTGTCTCGTAGCAGATCGGACATGTCCCCGGAGGAGGGCTGTGAGGGCAGCCGGGCAGCAGCCCAGGGGTCGCACCCATATCCCCCAACCTCCGGAGGAAGGATGGCCCCTGGGCACTGAGCTCCTGCTGCTCACATGTGTGGCAGTGAGGCCCCCCCCAAGGCACGGGGCAGCCCTGCCCGTGGGCGCCCGTGGCTTGCACCTCGGCTGTCCTGGCTCTGCTGCACCTTCCCTCTGCGAGGGGATCTGGGGACAAGGGACGTGCTGGTGGGCTCCAGTCCAGCAGCTCCTGGGCTAGAGAGGGCTCAGGGTGAGGCCACACCAGGTACGTGGTTGCTACCAGGACCTTCTTTCAGGGCCTTTCTGAGCAAGAAGGAGCAACGCAGGAACAAGTGAATGAGCCAGCGCAGCAATGGGGAATGATGGGCTCTTCTATGTCCTCATCGGGGGCAGGGACACCCTGGGGTCTGCGATAACCAGCCCAAGGTGGGGGTGTTAGGATGCATTAAAAGTGTTCACGGGCTTCTCACCCTGATGTGGCCGTGCACCTCCAGCAAAGGGATGGAGAGAGGTGTTTTTACAAAGTCCTGATGCTGTGGGGACTCTGGTTCTTTGGCATCAGTTCTTGGGGTTCACCGTATTCCTGTGTCCTGGTGTTTCCCTCTGTCTGTTGCAGGTTGGAGGCTGTTTTGTGCCCAAGATTCCTTAGGGATGTGTTCAATGAGACAGCCATGAGGAGGCATGGCAGGGTCCCATTTCTTCCCTCCATCCATCCATGCATGCTCTGCAGGTGCATTTTTGTAAGAACAAGAAGACCTGCGAAGCTTCTGCCATGGGATAACTCAGTGGATCTTCCTGATGGTGCCTGGCTCAGGCTTGGAGTTTACCTGTGTCCCCTGAGCAGCCAAAGCTGCTGTGTGTGCCTGCGTTGCTGGACCGGCTCTGTCTTGATGTGCATCCTTTCCCATCTTCTGTTTGCTCATCTGTAACAGGGACACAGACACTGTAACGCTGCTCACGTGATAGACCTTGTTAGAGGTCTGCACCAGCTAGCATTTCCTTTGGATTTATAGTTGAATCTCATGCCAGACCTGTTTACCCCCTTGTTGTCGCCATAACCTGAGCCTTGACTACCTAAGGCTGGGATCTGGGCACCCCTGACCGTTCCTGTTGTTGCAGGACCTCGCTTCCCAGGCACCTTTGTCTTAAAACCACTTTTTTGGGTTAGGGGCTGCTCCCAGCTTCTGTAGGAAACTGTGGCGGAAAGACACCTCACTGAACAGTTGATCTTCCCCTCTGTGCATCTTAAGTACATCTGCATCTATAGAGGAAACCAGGCCAGAAGGAGCCTGTGGAGCAGAGGGGCAGATGTGAAGGAGGGGCTGCACTAGCTGCCAGCATTACCAGGCAGGGCTGGGCAGCACGAGCAAGCTGCTGCACTGCCAGCATGCCTGTCGGCATCCAGAAAAACCCTGTCTGAGCCGCCACCTGCATACAACTGCTCTCCGTACTCAGATGTGCAAATACAGCCAGGACCAGAGCACAAGCATCTCTGCGCTCGGGGGGTAGCAGGTAGCAGAGAGGACAAACCTTCCCATGCCAAATCACAGCTGCTCATGGCCTGTCACCTCTGTTTGTGCTGGGCTGGGACCCTCCCTAAGGTTTCAGTGTGCTACTTGCAGGCAGGATGGGAGCTGCCGGGTCTGGCTGCACCACTGGTTTGCTGGCCACTCTGGCTGTTATTTCTGTCTTAGCTTCTCCCACTCAAAGGGACATTTGGGAAGAAACCACTCTCGCTGGGCCCTTTCAGCTCTTGGTGTCCGGCTCTGCCCCCTCACGCCCGCCCTTCCTTTCAGTGAATGCACTCAATCCCTCACCAGGCTCCTGGGAGGATTGAGAATTAAACGATGCAAAAATCCCTGCCAGCTGCCCGCGCGGGGCTCCCCGGATGAGTCTCGCCGGCTCAGTGCAGGCGAGTGCGCAAGCAAACGAGGTCATGGCCATGGGGGAGGCAGGAGCCTTGGCCCCCGGCACCAAGAACTGCGGCTGCGCCCATCCCAGGGAAGCATCTGCCAGGGTGCAGATCCCCAGCACCGCGCTGGAGAGGCGTGAGGGTGGCTGGGGGCTGAGCAAAGCTTTCTCACCTGTGGGCTTTGCTGGTGGAGGATACCGCAGCAATGCTGGCAGTGACAGCAATGGATGGGAAGTGTTTTCGGGCTCTCTACACCAATTTCCAGCCCAGAGGACCTGTCTCTGTGTCTTTCGTGCAAAGCCTCACTAGCAAAGTTGGTTTGATTTTAGTTCAGAGGGGAAACAAATACACCCCAAATGTGTCCTACTGCTGATAATTGCCAGCTGCTGATGTGGCTTATGCCATCAGGTGAGTCCTCTGGCCTCCATATCCATGCTGTGGAGGCAAAAGGGCACAAAGGGGGTACCTTTCATCAGCAAAGCTCTCCAGGGTGAAAGCCCAAGGGCCAGGTCAGGAAGAGATCACAGCTATCTCATTCTGGGTGCAGGTGGCTGCGCTGCGGTGGGAGGCACTTGGCTACTTTTGGGGTATCCGTCCCCAGGCTGTGCTAGCTGAACACGGACCACAGGGACGAGCTATTTCCAGAAGCTGGCTTCTCGCCCCGACAGGGCTGGCTCTGGAGTTTTATCTCTGCCGGCTGCAGCTGGAATAAATAAATACACAGGGGAGCACAGGGGTGCGCGCATCTCTCATAAAAGTGCCGCTCTGCAGCCGTGCATCCACTTTGATGCCAAATGGGTGAGCGAACGAAAGAGGATAATGTTTATGAATTAAAGTCTCAGCCCTTTCCTCCTCCATTACTAATCCCCATTCAGATTTAATCAGGCAAAGAGCATATTTCAGTCCTTGCGGTCTGAGTTATTGCAGCAACAACCCACTCCAGAGGGGCTGTACCTCATTGGCTGTTGTGCAAGCTCACAATAAAAAGACAAACCTGTCTCTGAGAGATTGTGATCTGAAGCACAGCAGCAGGTAGAGACAACGCCAAGGGGCTCTGGGGAAAAACAAAGCCAGGCAACGCCGCACGGATCTGAGCATGCTAGCTGAGCCAACCAGTCAGCTCACATTCTGGGAGCATTGAAAATGAGTGTGGAGGGATGCTGAAGACCTGAGAGATGAAGACAAGTGGACAGTGGAGAGCTGGGAGAGCTGGATGACAAATGCAGCAGGCTCATGTGGTTTCTCTCTAGGACTGTGTCAGCCAGATGCATCCAACATTTGGCTGGGAAAAGGGCCTTTGCTGCACAGTTCAGAATAGCTCTGATGGGAGCTTCGATGAAACTCCTTTCTGCGAGGGAGGGGGGAAAGATCAGAGGTGCTCTGCTGAAAGGGTCTGCAAGATCTTGGTGTGGAGAGGGACCTGGTTTGAAGATGACATATTGGTTATGGCCTGAAAAACTGGCAGGATAATGATTTTGTACCCCACGATGGAAGGACTTGATGAATGTGAAGAGCTTTGTTCTAGCCAAGTTGAACTTGAGGCCATGGGATACATCTGTGAGGAGAAAATCGTGGCAGATCGAGGTTCATTTTGGACAAAGAAAGCTGGGTCTGGGGCAGAGAGGCAGATCTGTGAGTCCCCAGCATGGAGCTATATGATCTGGTGCCCATAGTCAGAGATAAAGCATTAGACTCGTCTCATCTGACGTTTTCCTTCCTCTGAGCTAAGGTTCCCAGGCTCCCTTTATAGTCAGTGGAAGAAAAACCGTACTTTTGGGACATCCAACCTAGTTTGAATACGTATTTGAGGGTGAAGGGAACTGTTCCCAATAAGTGTTTCCATGGATTAAAAAGAGGGACGCAGTGGGAAGAGCTCAGAGACAGACACCGACGCTGCGGACACCTGCATTTGCCCAGCTAAATCCTGACCCAGAGGGAATCTCACAGAAAGCCCAGGGGGATGTCTGCTCCAAAGGACACTCCCAGGGAATGACCAGCGAGGACACAGGACACAGAATCTGAAAGAAAATGGTATCTCCAGGAGAAAAAAGTGGTCAATGACCCAGTGGTGACAAATCAGGGAGGACAAAGCATCTGCTCACCCCCAACACTGCGTCAGGACAGCAGCAGGACCAAGAAGAGGCTAGAAAATGTCCTCGGGAGTTTTGCAGGGGAGCAGAGCAGTTGTACAGGCTTGCACAAACTCAGTGTGAGGAGAAAGCAACCCCTCCTGCTTTTGCTTCATGGTCAAGGCACTGGCACATCCCACCTCCACAGCTAAAGCTGCCCGTGTGGCTGTATGAACACGCAAAAATGTAGAAATCTGCTCGAGGGAAGGAAGGCCCTGCAGAGGGATCTGGATAGGCTGGATCGATGGGCCGAGGCCAACTGTATGAGGTTCAACAAGGCCAAGTGCCGGGTCCTGCACTTGGGTCACAACAACCCCATGCAACGCTACAGGCTTGGGGAAGAGTGGCTGGAGAGCTGCCCGGCAGAAAAGGACCTGGGGGTGCTGGTCGACAGCCGGCTGAACATGAGCCGGCAGTGTGCCCAGGTGGCCAAGAAAGCCAACAGCATCCTGGGTTGTATCAGGAATAGTGTGACCAGCAGGAGTAAGGAAGTGATCGTGCCCCTGTACTCGGCACTGGTGAGGCCGCACCTCGAGTACTGTGTTCAGTTTTGGGCCCCTCAGTACAAGAAGGACACTGAGGTGCTGGAGCGTGTCCAGAGAAGGGCAACGAGGCTGGTGAAGGGACTAGAAAACAAGTCTTATGAGGAGCGGCTGAGAGAACTGGGGTTGTTTAGTCTGGAGAAGAGGAGGCTGAGGGCAGACCTTATCGCTCTCTACAACTACCTGAAGGGAGGTTGTAGTGAAGCGGGTGTTGGACTCTTCTCCCACGAAACTAGCGATAGGACGAGAGGAAATGGCTTCAAGTTGCGTCAGGGGAGGTTTAGATTGGACATTAGGAAGAATTTCTTTACTGAAAGAGTGGTTAGGCATTGGAACAGGCTGCCCAGAGAGGTGGTGGAGTCGTCTACCCTGGAGGCGTTCAAAAAAGGTGTAGACGTGGCACTCCAGGGTCTAGTTTAGGAGTCATGGTGGTGTTAGTTGATGGTTGGACTTGATGATCTTAGAGGTCTTTTCCAACCCAATGATTCTATGATTCTATGATTCTATGAAATGATGAGGCTGAGAGCATTCAGTGCCGATGGCCTTGGAGGAAGGTGCAAGGATGAGTTTTGAGAAACCCCTGCATGCAAAGGGAAAGTTTCTCTGCCTTGGTTTGCTTTTGCGAGAGAGCTGCCGGCCACCAGCTGTGCTGCCTGCTCGGCTCTTGGCCAGAGACTCTGGCGTGCATTGCAATCCCCTTCTCCCTGCTGTTGGGAAGGGCTCATGGTTTGGCTGATGGTCCAGCACACACCTAAAGCGCTAGAAAACCTCTGCTCTTCCTTCCAGAAAGCTGAGGCAGGGTACAGATGCCAGCTCCTCCATCCCTACATACAGATGTAATTAGTACTAAAACTTAGTACCTAAGGGGCATTCATGTTGCCTTCACGGCATCCTGCAGTTAGAGATTTTGGTCTGTAGAAACTCACTTTGTCAGCACTAAATGAGTGAGGCCACAGGGAGAAACCTTCCCTAAATAACACCAAAATGGGGCAGTTTTCTGGTAAATCCTCAGATTACAAAAAACCCCAAAGAAACACATCAGGCTCCTCGGTACTTCCAGCCTCTGCAGTAAAACCTCCAGATCCTGCAGTGAAACATGCACTTTATTGCTGCTGGATGCTGTCTTAGTAGATCTTTGCACACAAAAGGAGGACTTGGGCTGCTTGGTAGTTTCATGGGAGACCTCTAGAGAAACTTGGCTGCCTTATGGGAAGGTGGTTTCAGATAGGGATGCTTCTCTTCTCCATCTGTGTTGTCTCTGCAGGGGTTCCAGAATATCTGGCTTTTTGCAGTCAAGCTTGCCACGGATGCTGCAGGCTGTAATCAGCCTGAGGAACTGGGCTTTTCCCTGTGGATGTGTCAGCCAAGGCTTGGCTTTAAGGAGCTTCTGAATGCAGAAGACAGTGCCGGATGTCTTCCCAGACAGATGGGAACAGGAGGTGATAGCTGGCTGGATGAGAGCTGCAGACTAGAGGGGAATTGCTGGGTAGGGGAAGAGGCAGATGATGGGTAAAAGATCCTGTGATAGAAGCAAAAATCTCTTTACCCATTATCTTCGTGAGCCATCAGCAGTTTTATATGTATGTAGTCAAATATCCCATGGGAGATAAATGGCTAGCAATTCAGGATCAAAAGGCAGGGCAAAATTATGGTATCTGCCTAAAATTTTCTGCATTTTGGATGCTGGCTTTTTCTAGATTTGTGCGGTTGCCAGTACTCAACATTTTTCCAAGCAGAATTTTCTATGTTAATGTGTGTAGCTCCAAACGTGAAAGCAAACAGCATCTGGAAGCAAACAACTTGTAACAAGTGCCATTAAGAATTTCAATCTGCAAACCACAAAATGATCCCTAGCATATCTAAATGACTCTGCCAATCTGTTTCTTTCCTACCCACTAAGCATAAGAATGACACTGTGTTCATTTTCCCAGTTGGGGGGGTCTTACTGCTTACACCTCAGCTCTGTAAGCAGGCCCACATCAGCATCTCCCCAAAGGGCAGGAGGACCTCTGACTGCCGTAGGCAACATCCAAGCCACCCAGGCAATACCCATCCTACAGGCAGGCCATGTACAGTGGAGCCATTCCCCAAGCTCTGCCAGCATTTAGTCTCCCACTGGCAAGGGAAACAGTCTTGCTAATGACTAGAAGTCCTGAAAGCATCAAATAATTTAGAGCCAGGCTCCCTAGGGAAGAGGAATGGCATATGCAAGCAGTTACCTAATCATGGTCTAATTACCCAACTGGAATTTGGCCAGGATGCTGGGACTAAGAGCAGTACCCTAAGGAAACCGTTGTAGGGTCTCTGGTGAGTGCGTGCACTCAGGATCTTGGCTTTACACGCTTAGCGGAAAGTGTAAATGGGCAGAAAACATGCCTGGTACTGCCCAGAAATGCTCTGGGGTAGGCAAATGTCATTTCAGGTAGGTTGCTCCTTCACAGCTTCCTATTTCTAGAAATCAGACACCCACCTCTGCCTCCTGGCAGGTCTTAGACACTCCAACTATGAATTGGCAGAGGCAGGTTTTGGTGCAGATGGGTGGGCCCCGAACTTAACCTTCTGCTGGGCATCTCTGTCATGATCCTATCAGCTCGTACTGGTGGATGTCCCTAGAGGCTGTGTGGTTTCAGTGCTCAGATGTGAGAAACTACACAAATGGGAACAGGGAATGGCATCTCAGCAGACCAGGAAAGTTCACTTCCCATAGGCGATGGGCGGCTAGACCTGAGCTGCTCTCCAGCCCCTCCTACACCACCCTGCTTTCCACTGCTGCACCTGACCTAATCTCAGTGGCATTACTCTGTCGCTGCCTTTTTCCCCAGGGTTGTTTTGCTTTTGTGTCTCTTTCCTCAGTGAGAAACACCAGTTACTTGCTTAAGACAAGACCTGGCAAACTCATGCCAGCATCAGGCTGTTAAAGGCATTGCCTGCAGCCATGCTCTGGTTGTAGGCTCTGAGAGATGCTTCAGCTAAGCCCTTCTCAGGCAGATGGGAAGAGATGAGAAAGAAGAGAAACAGGGAGGGAAATGACGGCCCTGGGGTAATGCAGACACTCCTCAGGGTGGAGATGGCAGCTGGAGGTATTGGTGGCCCCTGCTCCTTCCCTTTGGGTGGGTTTGGACGTCTCCCAGGTGAGCTGAGGGATGGCTGTGTAGCATGCTGTAATGCAAAGGGTACCGGGCATTACAGCAAGGCTCAGGGCTGCCTGCCCCAGTGACCCACAGAAGAAATCCCCACGGGGCTGGCGTTTATAATCTAGTGACCAGGGACTTCTCACCCCTCAGCTTTCGCAGCTTGCTGCCAAGGCAGACCTCAACTGCGGCAGGATCCTTGCAGACCCCTTATCACAGCCCCAATGTTTAAACAATCATATCTGTGCCAGGCTATTTCTCTGCAACCTTTGCTGATTTTCCTAAGCAATTTTATGTAACCAGCTGGGTTGGATTTCCATTAGTATAGAGCAAAGGCTTATTGCCCTTTTTTGTTGTTTTATGATAGAAAAGAAAGTTGGAAGAGCAGTATTTTTTCTTTATTTTATTTCTTTTTATCCTCAGCTCTTTGGAGAGGCTCAAAGAGCTCGTGAATGGTGTCTGTTCTGGTTGCAACATAAAATGATAATACCCAGCTCAAGAAACAGAGGAAATCTGGAAATCTGGGATTGTTAGCTACCGTTTTGAATTTTGCTTTTGTGTTTGCTTTTTAACATTTTATTTCATTCAGAGATGCAGCAAACAGTGTCAAGAAATAGTCCCTAAATGATACTCATCCTGTTCAAACAGATGTTATTCAAGGCATTCCTGGGGAAGTTTTCAAGAGGATCCTCTGTTTTTGCTTTTCTTTCAAAGCCCACCCTCTCAGACCTACCACCAGGGATACAAGGTGAAGTTCAGCAACACACACATATCAGTACTAAAGAGTTATGGTCCATAAAACCAACAGCTTTCAGGCTGTAATGCTACATCTTCTGCAACTTATCTTCACCTGCAGCTTGCTCTGTTAAGGAAGCCGTGCCCTGCAGCTGCCAGGCAGGCTGTATTGTGGACACAAGTAAGTAAAATCTGGAGAGTCCTTAATTTTTGTTTCTGTTGTTTAAAAAAGGGGATCCGAGGGAGGAATGGGAAAAATTACAATCTGGACAGTGAGGTGCTTCCTAATTATTAGTTATTGCTTGTCTTAAACTGCAACAATCAGCAGCAGAGTGCTAGACATTGCATGGGCATTTTATGAAATGGATAAGCTGCTCTTATCTTTGCATCTTAAATTCTTTGGAAAAGGATTTTTCTAAATCATTTGGGAAAAGGGACAAAAAGGGGAGTCAAAATGTGAACTAGAGAGACTCCTGGGTAAACGAGGGCGGAGGACAGCGCTGCAAAACGCTTGCTTTCTGCACACCCCTCTGAGGAGGCTGGTTGCAGAAAGTGTTCACAACAGGGCTTTTATTCTGCTATCGCAGCTCTGAAAGCTTGATGTGTGTGCCCGGGGGAGGGCGAGCCTGCCTGCCTGCCTGCCTGCCTGCTTTTCCCCTGTCCTTCACGTAGCAGGAAGGCACGGTACACATGCATGCCGCTTGGACTCCGGCACCTATGGAACAACTTAGCTGGAAGGTTAAACAGCCTGTTTGCATAGGAAATGTCGGTCACTTGGCCACTTCTAGAGGGCTGGTGGCTCTAGTAGACTGCGGGCGGTTGGCCTTTCCCTGCAATGTACTTTATTGCTTTAGAGAGTAATTTCACAAGAGCACTATAAAAATCCTCTGACAAAAACCATGTTGCTCGTAAATACAGCTAAATGCCCTCCCATAGTCCTCATGGGTCTTGCCGAGGCATTTTTTGTTTTCATGTAGAAGCCCCCCTTCTCTCCCTGCTCCCAGATAACAGATACACTATGACACGAAATCGCACCGGAGAGGAGAAACTCTGACCAGCTACTCCACAGCAAAGCGAGAGGGATCCAGTATCCCCAAGGGGTCACACGATTTCCCTGATGCCTGTGATGCTCTTTGCTAGAAGTTGACTGACTCTGCGGCTTTTGACTCTGGTCTTGGGATGATGAAGCAGGTCAAGCAGACGGAAGAGTCCTTTGCGGTCTCACGGTTCGGCTGTATTTGCCAACACCTTTAACTTTGACAAATAGCTCCTCTTTTATCTCTGACAAATGTTCCTCTTCAATGAATAAAAACTACAAAAGCAAGAGAAAAGCTATCCCCCTAGGCTTCTCTATTGAAGAATAACATTGTGCACTCCTCAAATGTCTGTTGATGTGAATAAAACAAAAACTGAAGACACAGCTGTAAGGCAGGAAACAAGCCTGGCTGGGGCGAGGGGGTTTGCACCTTGCCAAGTTAAAAGTGACTCCTCTTGGAAAGGCAAAATACCTGATTTCTTTAAAATAAAATAGTTATTCCCTCCCTTTGTCATAGGGAAGCCATGGCTCAATTTAAATATGAATCCGACCGAAGTGGAGTATGGAATAGCAGAATGGGTGTCACCTGTTCCCATTAAATCAGAAGGTGGTAATCCCACAGAACCGCATGGATCTATATAGCTAATCTGAGGCATCAACATCAGGAAATACTGGCATGATCCTGATGTGACCTGCTGTGCACAATACGTGCCATCCATACTTGAGAAGTGTTAACTCAAACAGAAAGAGCTACAAACCAGAAATCAGTCAGGGCCAGTGATCTCCGGGCCACTCAGAAAAGATGCCTTTTTTAAGGCCGGCAAAGCAAAATTAGAGAGGGGATGGGGTTGCTGTCTCATGGCTAAATACTAGAAAGAAAGAAACACTATTTTAGCTGAAAGATGAAGCTGGCAGAAGGATGAACAACATGAATATGTTGGAGATGGTGGCTGCTGAGGGCTTCCTGTGAAGTACCAGAGCAAACCCCCAAGCTGTTTGTGAAAGAGACAGGGCTGGGGAAAAGGGGCAGTGTGACTGCAGGGACAGAGCTTCTGACCCGAGGTCTCTTCAGTCCCATGTCCCCATGTCCCTAGCTCCTGACTGCCAGACGGCAGGTACCTGTCGAGGGGGAGATAGCCGAGGATAAAACGCAGCCAAGAATAAATATTGCTCAAAGGACAGTATTTCTGCTGATCAGAAAGATCAATTCAGTCTAAGGCAGAGACCTTCAGAGCACCTGAACATCCTTCAGCTCATGGATATGTTATGGCACCTGCTTTTGGGGGAGCAGCAATAGTGTCCATGCTGGCCAAGCGAGGTATCACTGGCAGAGACCACCAGTCCTAGCATGCATGATCAGATCCCAGGAAAATATCCCCTGTTGGGGTCTATATTTTACACAGACCCTGTGTTGCCAGCTTTGCTGCTCACTGCTGGGACAGACAGAGACCCCACGCTGCACATGTGTAGCCCTGGGTGTAGCCTGCAGTGCAATCCCACTGCGTTGCTCAAGGATAAAGTACCCCAATATGAACAAGGAAAGCTACGTTTGGGACACTTGGGATAACTGCCTGAGTAATGGGTTCAGTTCTATGGACTCCAGCACAAGCGGTTGAAAGACTTTTCTGCAGAGCAGCTGTAATTGAAAGGTCAGTTCCCATGGAAGCTGCCCTCTTATGCAGGGTTTTTTTTTCCCTGAGATGAAAGGATGCTTCTCGCCTCTCCAGCCTTTTGAACATGGATTTGTAATCTAAAAGCTGGCAGATCTCTTTGTGCTATCTGTCTTAAACGGTTATGTGGTGACACTGTCCAAGCATCTCATCATTGCTAACGTATTTATAATCAGGACACCCCTTATCTTTAATACCTCCTTCCTTAAAGAAATATCACAACCTCCCTTTTGGGGATGGAAAATTAAGGCACAAAGACTAAACCCTACCCAAGTGCCCATGCTATGGAGGGAGGAAAGCTAAATGGCTGCAGAGAGTTCCTGAGCGTGCCGAAAGGAAAGACTCAGTACAGGGGCTGCAATGGCATGGTGGCAGGTTGAACAGGACAGTGGGAGAGCCTCTGATTCAAGAGGGAATTAGAATGAAGCCACCGGTTAATGCCTTAAACTGTCAGACCACTGTCACTTCCAGATGTCGCCAATCTTTAGGAAAAGCCAAGCCTTGGATGCTGGAAAGAAGATGCCCCAAGTTGTGGCCCGAAGTTTGGCTGGTTGTTTGGTGGGGGCTGCTGCTCCTTGCTGCCCTGTTCTCCTTGTTGTCCTATTCTCCTCGCTGCCCCGCAGGTGCAGAAGTCCTATCCCTTCCTGGACCTTTAACATTTCACAGGTATCATCCTGTTTGAGCATTTTGGAGAGCTAAACCCAACATTCTGGTTTACATATAACTGAGAGGGCTGCAGGCTGCTTCCCAGCAAGTTTCAGTGCATGTATATGGTGTTCTTCACCTACTGCACTGATTATCGGCTGCGATCCATTCCAGAGAAAGCTGCATTTCAAGATGCTATTGAAATGGCTCCTGCACACAGGTAAGACACCCTGCAGTGTTGTGAAAAAGATCCTGTGATCCCCTAGCTGTTCTGCAAATGTTACGTTTTATTAGTAAACAAATAGAGCAGAAATACCAGTGAAAGCCATTTCAGTAGCCTGTTATCTTTACAGTCAAAGCTGAGGTCTGCTTCCCCATATCAGAATACCAGTCAAGCACTTAGTCTATATTCAGCACTCAATTCCTGCCAACTGTCATAGGGTAAATGAAAAGCTTTTTTTCCTCATCTTTAGAGCTTAGCCCCAAAAGACAGGCCTGAGATGATTTTTTTTTTGTCAGTTGCATAACAGAAAAAATGGTTTAACAGATCTAAACCCTTTGATTTAAAATAAAGCCCATGTATGTTTGCTACACGCCAAGTTTCAGCTTGAGCCATTCTCCAGCGGCGGAAACACAAAACTCAGAAAAGGCAGAAGAACAAGAAGAGAAGAAGAAAACAGAGTTTACTTAGACTGCAAATATAGATACAGTATCGCTCTCTGAACAGGGAAACGATAGCAAACAGGCAGGTATAAAACAGCTGGCAAGCTGCAAATTTATTACTTTGCCATCCAACAGCAGGTGAGCCAAGACCAATGGCTGGTGTCTGAGGAGCCAGGGAAAATTAACTCTTACTCTGCAGGGAGTGAAAATTGGATATCCCTTTGGATTTGGCAGTAATCCTCCTTTCTGAGTTTGCAGAGTACCTCAGTCTTTGTTCAGAAAGGCATATAGTTTCAGTGTGTTTGAAGGTTACTGTAGTGTGCTCGCTGCACTGCCTTTTTCCTCTTTAATTCAGTAAAATTCTGCATTAGAAAAGATACACTGCCGACGGAGTGTACTGCCTGTGCTACTGGAGCAAGCTGGCAGCTGCAGAATTTAGATCCACGCTGCTACAACAGGATTTGGGGCTTTGCTTGTAGTTAAGTATTTGTGAACCTGGCATTCCCTTTTGTGGATTTATAGAAACAGACCTGGAAAGATTGTTCATGTTTAAGAGGTTGAGGACAGCACAGGAAGCGGTGGGTTTTTTTTTTTTTTTCCTCTTTCTATTGCACTGGTTTTTATCACTAAACTATTTTTGTATTTGTGACAACAATGTCCAGAGGAAGAACTAGAAAAAATAACAGAGAAAGATGCATTTGAGGAGTGTCACTTCAGCTGGGAAAAACATAAGGAAGTCGATTTCAAGGAGCAAGCATACTTTAGAAGAGGGTAATTCTACCTTGCAAAAGTTTCACAGTGGTGGCATGGCCCTTCTTCCAGCCTATCTGAGTGGAAAGGAGGGGAGGGGTGGACAGACACGCAAGTAACCACCATATTTGGGAATCAGGAGTTATACAAATGATGTCTTTTGATTAGATAAAGACTGGTAAAACACTTGCACCTAATTAGACCTCAGAACTGCAGGGAAATCATAACATCTGTGGTAACCCCAGCCTTCACAGTTACTGCTGGTAGTAAGATATCTCAACCTAGCTACAAGATGCTTATTTGATTGCCGTGCTTGCTAATAACGCATTACTGTGATTTTAAAACGCCTATGACATCATCTGCCCTTGATGAGATAATTTCTGTATTATGGGAGCATTTACAAGCTGTGGGCAAGATAGGGACTCGCTGTACCAGGTGCTGCGTGACGCAGTAGGTGACAATCATGGCCTCAAAGGCTTTAATTTTTAAATTAGGACAGGCAGAGCGGTGGGGCCTAGCAAAGGGCAGTCGTGACGGGATTGTATGGTTACGGCAGAGATTAGCTCATGCACAGTTTAAGAGTCCTTGTTTGCAACGAGGCTGCAAAGGAAGACAGGAAAGGAAAGGCATGAGAACAGCTCAGGGACCCCTGAGCAGATCTGTTGCTGATGAAAAGCTCTGAGGCTCTGATGAATGCAGAGGAGCAATGGAGATCCGAAAAGGCTGGGGATCTGGCATCCTAGCCGAAGACACATAGGAGATAAATAATAAAGGACTTTTTAGAGCAAAACACTAACATCCCCTGAAGTTAACTGAAAAGCCAGTGTTGTGCCCAGCTCACAGGTGGGGCAGGCTTTGATGATGTACAGAGGTTGGTATGCTGGAGCCCTTACAGTCTGCCACTGCTACACTTGAGTAACACGTAAAGAAGCAACCGGACCTTTTGAGGAGTTCAGCAGCATTTTGGCAGCACCGAAGCCAGTTCAGGGGCAAGAAGAGGAGATTCCTTCCCTGCCTGGCTCGGTGCCGGCACTTGCAGCTCCCTGCACTGACAGCCTGGATTCACAGCGCTAAGCGGAAGTGTTCCCAGTCCCTTGAGATTGCCTCTGATTAACACCTTTAGCACACAGTCTGCTTGTTTGTTTGCAGGAACATCGTGGTTTGTCCTTTCAAGTGGTCCTTCTCGGTATCTCAGAGAAGCTTTATGTACATTTTTGACACATTTCCTTGACTGATACACTTCTGCGCAGCAAACGTAAGGGCAGTAAAATGCACTGTGCCGGAGAGGGCAGAAAACACATCTCTCCTGTCTAGGTCTCAATTTTGGGAAGGTTCATTGTGTCTTTGAAACACCCAGCTAGGAGTCTTGTCCTCTACCCTCCGTGTAGACTTCTGAGTTATTCTGAACATTAATGGAATATCAATCACATTATAAGACACTTCGCTGTTGAGTTTCAATATCAGAAATTATTTGGTTCTCCTTGGATCCTCTGCTTGGAACTAGAAGTACATTCTGCAGCGTTACGGTTATTTATAGGTTGGGACGAAGCAGCACTAAAAGCATTAGAGGCCATCAGAGAAAACTGCTAGAACCAGGCTCAAGGGAGACCAAGGAGTGGTTCTTCCTGACACAGGCGGCAGACCTGTGAAACACTTTATCAGACGATGGGGATGCAAGGACTTGGCAGGGGCCTGAGAAAGACTTGAGAAGCAGAGAGGTGGCTTGAGGGTTACTAGCCGCACAGACACATCAGGCTGAGGAAACCCTCAGAGCTGGTGGCACTTTGGAGCTTGAAGGGGACCGAGGGAGAACTGAAGGTGCAGTAATCACGCCTGCTCGTCCTCTTCCTGCTCTTCCCAAAGCATTTGCTTACGGCTTTTGCTGCGTGGGGGGATACGGGTGGCCGTGGCCCTGCATCAGTCGAGCTGCTTACGGCGACGCACCAGGGCCCGTCCCGGCATGGGTGGCGCGTAGACGGCGGGAACGACTCCGGCAAAGAGGCGGGCAGGATGCTACGCACCCGGTGAGCGCTCTCACCTTGCAGGAGTAAGGCAAAAGCGAGAACAGCAGAAGAAGAAAGAGGCGGAGGACCGAAAGCCCCTCACCAAGCGCGGCCCGCCCTCGCCTCGGGCGCGGACACCCCCCAGCCGGGCTCGGGCAGCTGTCCCTGCCGCCCGCC
>WAAD01021854.1:1196-11872 GCA_013389945.1 Fregata magnificens | reverse complement strand
GTTGGGGGTTTTTTTTTAAGCATAAAATTAAACATAAAAAGGGAAGATATACTCTGTTTATTGTTGCTCCTTGTAATCCTGGATCAAGCTCTGAAGGTAGTTCACATATTGGTTATATAAAAGCAAATCTGAGTTATCCATATTGACTTTTAGAACACCAGTTGTAAAAAACCAATATTATCTTGTACTGCTGATGGTTTTCTCTGGACTTTGAGACATTGTGACTGCAGTGAAATAAGAAAAGTGCTGTGTGTTCTTTCTTTCCTTTTTTTTTTTTTTTTTTTTCCTTTTTTCTTTTTTTTACTACTTTTATCATCTTACGCAAGCCAAGGGTAACTGACCAAAGAGGCGTGTGCTGCTTTGGAAGGTCAAGCTGTGCTCAGGAAAATAAACTTTACATGTTTTCTCAGAAAGAAAAGTATGTGATTTCAAGCTGTTTAAGAACAGTGAATATTCACTTTGTTGGAATAGTTATTGCATTGTTCTTTTGCTTTTTTAAAATGAAGAATTTAACATAGCAAACTTTCCCTTTTTTATCTTTAAGATCTATACTACCCTTTTAACACCCAAGCTGTTTGCTAGGTCCTGTTCTATACATTAATAGCCTCTTATTCTGTTGATCTTGGATAACTTCTATAAGCTATCTCAATCAATGTCACATTTGTGGACATATACAAAAATATATGAGCGTAGGTTAGTAAAGTTGACATGTTACTTTGAAAAGGTAAAATAAATAAAAAGTAAAAAGCTACTTTTACTTTGTTTATTTTGTTTCGTTCAGCATTTCTTGTTTGTTTTTATAGACTATATACTTCAAAGGCATTGAAGCAGGGAAGGTTCCTTATTTTCCTCATGCAGACAGCATCATCTATGCCATTTCTACATCGATATGCTTTCAGGCAGTAAGTATGTTGTCTTCTAACAGGATATAAAATTCTTCTAGTTTAAGTCAGATGTTGAATGAAATGAGGAGTACGGGGATACAGTGATACAGAAAAGATAGTGTGATGTAGTGATTCCAGCAAGATGCTGTGAGATGGGGCTCCTGCATCCTGCTTTTGAGTGTCACAGTGGGAAGATCATTTCTAGGACTTAAATTTCTCATATGCTTATAGCTGATTACATTATACAAAGCACTGAATTCTTTGGAAAGGATCTCAAAATGCATTGCCTGAGAAGATGAACATAAATGTATAGGCTTTCATAAGCATATGAACAAACTGTTTCTCAAGGAGACGAACAATATATTGTAACATTTTATGCTTTTTTAATGAACTAGAAGTTTTCACTTTCAGCTAACTTGAATTAAAGTTGCCTATTTGAAAGAATCCGCAAAAAATAGTAAGAAAATCTGAAGTTTTATGTTTGAAACAAGCTGTAGTTATCATCTTTTCCACTTTCCAAGTCAATTACGTGCCTTCACCCCCAGTCCTTTCATTGGCTGGATCAGCTAGAAAAGCTCCTTTTCGGTGATACCCAAATTACTCTACTATTCCACTACATCTCTCCATTTCTAGACCTTCTGCTGAAACATCCCACTGAATGTTTTCTGGACCTCCATAAGTATATGTATTTTTTGTACCCTTCAATAAANGACCTCCATAAGTATATGTATTTTTTGTACCCTTCAATAAAGAGAAGAAAAAATGACCCTAAAGCAGTCTTCTGCTCTCTCATGCTTACGAGGACAGTTCCACTCCTCCTCCTCATTGCTTCCATATATTTAGGAATATCTCTAATTCTAGTATCAAAGTGAACTGATATTTTAGTGCTTGGGATGCACCTGAAGGTCTGCAGCATTGAAATCTCCAAAATACTATTGGCAAGGACCATCGTATGAGGCTAACAGAGGTAAAGTTAATATGAGAAAAGAGGAAAGGGGTTTTTCATTACTTAACAAGTAGTTGGAAAAGGAGCCCAAGACTGGAAATAAATTACTAGGTTTAGGAGGGAGGAAGGAGAGGGAAGTTACCAAAGGGATCTATGCTGAGGTGTTTGTTACTCGCTGTATTCCTAAGTGACCTGGAAAAGTAATGGAATAGAGAGAAGACAAGGATTTTGGTTATATAATGTTATTTGTGATATGTAACATGAAATATAAAGATGAAGCTTTTGCCTGACGCTGTCAGCTGGCTTTGACAGAATACTCTCCTTGCAGGCTGTCATGGAAGTTCATAACCTGAGACCTTCATACTGGAAATTTCTTTTACGACTAACAAAGGGCAGGTATGTAATTGGGAGTATGTTATAGCTTGTCCAAACACGCCATTGATCACATTCAACTTTCTGTGTCATTCGCTGTCAACAGCAGAGCCATGGGCGTACATATGGGCTAATTTCCTGAGTATTTACTTTGCTTTTCAAATGGTTTCTGGTCCACTTGAAGTTCTTCGCTGCTGAAGCGACGCTGCTAGGTCTAGTCTTATGGCAGGAGCAAAGACTGAAATCTAGTTAAGACTATTTAGCAGATTAGTGTTTTACTTGAAGGCTTTTTTATCTTTAGTTCACTTGGAGGTTGGAATGCTTTCAGATTTCAGTGGAATATGAAGAATCTGGTAAACAACTATACAGGTTAAAGAAATCACTTAGTATGTACAGTGATCAACAACATGGTATTACTACATGTTTAAAAGTATTACTGGAAATGTCAGAGTATTTCCTAAGAATACTTTCAAGATTCAGTAGTTTTTTTATAGGACATCTATTTCATTTGGGAAAGGAATTTTTTTTCTTGGAAAACTAATGAAAAATTTTCACTGATTATAACCATAAATTTACACTGTAATATCTTATTTCATATTTTTTCTCTTATTTGCTGCAGGGATCTAAAATGCTTACCTTTTAAAATAGATTTTGCTGTAACTGATTTATAAAAATACTATTTAGTGAAGTGTACACTATTATACTGATGTACTATGTAGCAGAAACAAGGCATTCAAATCGTGATGTAGATCAGTTTATGAATGAGATTATAAAAGGTAATGTTTGTCGTGACACTGAGCTCTCCAGACTATAAAAATAGAAGTGAAATCAGAGGTCAGTCCCTGGAGCATGTTGAACCTACACTCCCCATGGCACAGTACACTCTTAGCTGGACATGAGGTGACTGAATACATTGCTAGACATAGTGGGAAGCTTTCCTTGGGATGCCTGGAGGCAGTCTGCAGGCAACCTCTGAGGCTGTACAAACACGATGCAGGGGATGATGTCAGTGCAGGTGTCCAATTTTGGCTGCATTTTTCCCTCTTGTGCTAATCGTAAGATTGCTTTAGTTGACAGAGAGGAGGGAAAAGAAATTCTATTCTGCTCACTTATTTTATCTGAAGTAAATCTCTGTAATAGTAATTTTGACACTCTCTCCATAGAGGCAGATTCTTTTGATGTTTCATAGGTCTTTCACTCAACAATTCTGAAGACTAAAGAGATGGAAGTAGATTGCAACACCCATAAAATTGTTATCCACACTTGGGCAGGCATGGCCAGAGTTTGCGAGGCTGGGGTGAGAAAGAAGAGTAGTTATTTTGTTTTGACTTTTTTTGTGAAGTTAAAAGTAGAAGGGGACTCTCTCCTTTCCCCTTTTCCACAAGTTCTGTTATATAAAGNTTTTTTCAACAGTAAGAATAATCTGTTCACTCTCTCATGTCTCTTCTTTGTCAGGTTTGCTCTCATGAACAGGAAAGTTTTAGATGTATTTGGTACTGAAGCATCTAAGAACTTCAAGGATTTCACACCTAAGCTTGACCCAAGATACACGGTTGTACCACCAGAGCTACCACTGGAGCTGTCTTGAAAACAGTAGTATATCTTGTCATTGAATGTGATCAGCATTTTGTCCGGAAAAGTTAATTAACTTGACAGTCATATATATGGAGGAGGGCTTGGGCTCCGCTTCAGTATTATTTCAATGAGAAATGCTTTTTACCAATCAAAAATACTGAAGCTTTGCAGGAAGGTGTGGCTTAGTGATTAAGACCCTTCCGTACACAGAAAATATTTCTGGATTACTGTAGTTGGATGACAGTATGGTAGGTTCCTGAATGAATTAAACAAATGAGTAATATATTTAGAGAAGTAAAACATAAGTATGCATAATAAGTTCAAAAATTCTGTAGTTTATACCAATAGAATATTTCTTGGTAAAACTAAAAGTAATTCTTAATTTACAAAGGAAGACAAATGGCATAGTTTAGGTCCAAAATTTTACCTGATCTTAAAACTATTGCAGTCGGGTGAAAATGCCTCCTTGAGTTTCTAAATTGCGTCACTGGTGTACCTCAAAAGAGCCACCGCCCACTCATTATTTAAAATTACAGTGTTTTTACACAGCTATGGTTGCAAAAGAAGGCATTCCTTAGGAAAAGAAAATGTGTATTAATTCAGAAATCACATTCCAGGGCTGTAAATCCCGCTGACAATACAGATAACAGACAAGCAAAATAAGAAGGCGGTACCGGTGACTGCTGCGCCATGTGGAGCAGCAGGGTGTGGTGGTCAGTATCTGCCAAGTGGAAAATGACAAAACCGGCAGAGGAAGGAATGAAACGTTCCAACCTCTGAGATGGTGCTGGAAACAGCAGACAGTTACAAAAATAAAAAAGCCAAGAACAAAACAAAACAAAACAAAAAATCCCCCAAAATATACTGAAATTAAATGTTTATTTTTAAAGGGCTTGACATTGTCGCTTTGCATGGCATCGGGTTGTTTGTCAAGCTGCAACACCAGCCAACATTTCAAGCATTTCTTTAAAAGAGAACTGACCCCTGAGGTTAGACTGTTACAGGAGAACAGTTTTGACAATTGTATTAATAGTATTTTTTCCTTGTACTCGGTGAAGAGTGCTTTTCCATCAGTCCATCAGACAGCCACGACTGGGACAGTTACATTAAATTTGATATGGTACTCAATGCAAATAACTACCTATGCAAATTCCATCTCATTTTTACCCTGTGTATTTCTGCAAATAGTTTGTGTTCTAAAGCAAGACCTTGACATGCNGTCTCCTTTTTTTTTTTTTTTTTTAATTAGAATCCATTCAGGTGATGCTGAATGGTGTTTGTTACCCTAGAACTTAATGAAAAGGTGAACTATATTCACATTCAACTGAAAAGAGACAAGGTAAGCCAGGGAATGGAAATTGCAGTAGGTTGCATATATTTTAAAAAGAAAAAAGAAATCAGTGTTTTATTGGAAGTCTTTGTCAGTTGATATGAAGTGGATTAATTAATAGAATCTTTGTCCTGTAACACTGTAATCCTACCCCAGCCTTCAGCATATTTTAATTCCCACTAGTTTAATTTCTTATTACTGAATATACGGTAATTTTTCTCAGATTTACAGAAATGTCATGAAAATTGTATGAATCTGTGCACAAAATCTGCTTTTCATCAGCTACTGTAACAGTTGCTGTATCACTGTTACTAAAGGTGCTTCATCCTTTAAAACAGTGATTATCCAAGTTAGTGTGAATAAAGTTCTGCAAGCTAGTTTGTATGCAATATTTTATTGCTTGAAATATTATATTAAAATTCCTCAAAAGGAAATAAAGTTAATTCAACAAGAACTTTAAAAGGATCGTAATAGGTTTGTAGTGTTTTTCCACTGGAATATGGTCTAAAATATTTGACCTTGTAAAGTCTGAGAAGTTATATATTTTAGGTAATATGTTAGAACTCACACACTATATTATGAATACTTTCTAGTGTAACTATATGCCGTTCTCAAACTTCAAGATATTTTATAGATGGATTAATTTTCTTCACTGGAATGACAATTGTGATTGTTTCTCTATTTGAGTTTAAAAAAAATCTAAGTACTACATCTCAGCAGCTAAACAACAGTTCTGTCTATGTTTTCTTGCTTCCAAAATTCACAGTCCTTGTTTCAAGTTATTTTCATGTAATATAAAAAGAAATGAAAAATTTTTAAATTATTTTTATTCAAATCAAGTATATGTAAGAGAAAAAAAAATAAAATCCTAATGTTTTTCCCAATAATAAACAGTTGCTGCTTGAAAAAGTGACTTTTTGTCTATGTTGTTAATAAGCCATCTGGAGTCATCAGTGAAGTAATACTCGGTGGTGAAGGAACATAAGGAATGTGACTGAGTGTTTAAATTGTACGTATTTGGTTCAAAATAAAGTCCTAACGCAGTGTAAGTGAAGAGGTAATGCCAAAGCAGTTCAGCTGACAACTTCAGCTCTGCACTTCCATGGGTAATTATGCGATATGGTTTGAAGTTATTTAATGTTTCTTTTTTAAACAGAGAAAGCCACATAGCTAGTTATGAAGGCAGTGAAAAGCTGCACGCCTCCAGCTCTGCCCGCCATGTGGCCAGACGGTTGGGCCTCATGACTGAAATGGCAGTGTTTCCTACCACCTCTTGTGGCACGGCTATTTATTTTTTTGACTGTATGACGGGTATCTGTTTGATCACGTCAAACTTCTTGCAAAGAGGAATACAGGGGGAGACTTGCTCAGGAGATGGTGGGAAGTGGTGGGTCAATCTGAAATACCACAGTTCCTTGATAGAGGTTTGGGTGTCCTTAGGGAGGCTGTGCAGGAAGGCGGTGCTCGGCTCCCTGCAGGCATTTCAGGAAGGTGTACCAAGAGCTGCTGCCTCATCCATGGCTCCCAAGAGTCAGGAGCAAATATGCCTGTGGTAAGCAATTTTTTCACCTTTCCTTGAGGTTGTTTGCATGCACGGCTCTTCTGGAGAGTTCATCGCCATCCCTACCACTCTTACCACACCGCCCTTACTGTGCATCTCGCTTTCTATGTGGCTGTAGTCCCCATCTTGCACCCAGACCCCCATGCTCCCTGTGTCAGATCGCAGCCTTTGCCCCAGTTCCTCTTAGTTTTTCATCCCTCCCTTACCTCTGCCCAGCCCAGTGTCAGCTGTCCCCTGTCCTCCGTTCTCTCTTACAAGCTCCATTTACAGCCCTTGGGTGCCTCCTTTTGCTTCTCCTTCAGAACCGCTCCTTCATCAGGCATCCAGGGGAGTGCTGCTCCTGCCCGAGGGAGCAGTCGGGCAGGGATGTTCCCCTGTGCACCCCAGCTTTTCCTGCCACCTTTGGGTTTTGGTTGGCAGAGCTGCTTCAGGAGCAGCAGAATTCAGCAGTCCAGATCTAGAGTTTTCCCCTCCCAATCCAAGACATTCTGGCTGTGACTAAGATATATGTGCAAAATCCCGAAGTGAAGGTTGCGGTCATTCTTTTATCTTTTACGATGGATGCTCATTAATACGCTTTGCCTGCCATCTTTCAGGTGATTTTCAGGCCACATGAGCTTGCTCCCATTGCAGCCCTTCATCGCTTATTCCCAGTCCTTGTTGGAGGTGATGATGAAGGTGTTGACATCTGCCACTGAGATCCAATAAAGGAGAGGATTTTTTTGGCTTTTTTTTGCAGAATCATTTTAGATGTAGCACAAGGCTGAGATTAGTGCAGATTTACTGGGTTTCTGTGTGGTATGTACTTCCACCAGGGAGTGCATGAAGGCATATAGAAATTTTGATCTTTTAGAGAGCTAATAATAAAAGCAAAGAGTATCTGCAATGAGACATTTTTAATTTTTATAGCTAACGCCGTCTCAGTTCATGAGGAAGATGAGTAAAACATCAGAACTGCTTCAGTGTAGATGGAGTGATTTCACTGCTGAAGATAAAAGCTTGAGCTGCCTTGTATTGTCTCACACCTGAGTCTCCAGGACAATCTCAGAAGCTCTGCTTTCTTCAGGTGACATCTCTCCAGGCAAGGCTGCTCTGAGAAAATACGGGTTTCTGTTGCGTGGTCAAGAAGCTCCATGTTCCCCATCATTTCTCAACTACATAACTCAACTACATGCCTTCCATAATAGTAGCTTCCCACACCTCTCATAGCAGACCTGGGACCCTTTTACCCCAGCCGTCTTAGATGGGACATTTCTGAGAACTGTCAGTAAGGCTCAAAAATAATTTTCAGAAAACTTGTTGGGTTGTTCCCTATCTCCTTTGAGAGTTTTCCTTCTTTTTGCCCAGGCCACTGTGCTTTTGCGTTAGAGGATGTGGGAAGGGGTTCGTTCCAGAAGCTTGGTGACATCCCAGGCAGAGAGGTCTGCTGTGGTCTGAGCTCAGCGCTATGCTTGGCAAGTTAAAAATTCAGGACAGTTTGTCTGAAAATGCTTCAATTTCCAACTCTGCCAGAGGAAAATATTTCTGCACAAATGGTCCTGGGGTGGGTGTGCACTGACAAGGCACAAAAAGACAGAGCACGGTGCTTAAACTGAGCTTTTACTTTGTTTAGGACTTTTTTCCCACAACTGCATTTAAAATGGGGCAGAGGCAGGGCCCAGGCTCTCTACATCAGCGTCAGGGTTATGACTCCTTGCTGTGATGCAGAAGAAACATAAGACCAGGGAGAGGGCGGTACATAGCAAAATGGCAGTTGGGGCCAGCGAAGACATTTTGGTGGCCTGTCCTGGTTTTGGCTGGGATAGAGTTAGGTTTCTTCCTGGTAGCTGGTATAGCACTGTGGTTTAGATTTAGAATGAGAATAATGTTGATAACACACCTATGTTTTAGTTGTTGCTAAGTAGTGCCTACACTTTTTTTTTTTCGCAGCTTCCTGTGCTCTGCCAGGTACACAAGAAGCTGGCAAGAAGCACAAGACAGTTGACCCCAACTGACCAAAGGGATATTCCATACCATATGACGTCATGCTCAGCATATAAACTGTGGCGAGTTGGCCAGGGGACTGCAGTCGCTGCTTGGGGACTGGCTGGGCATCGGTCGGCGGGTGGTGAGCAGTTGCATCACTTGTTTTTTCCTGAGTTTTGTTTCTCTCTCTCTCTCGTCGTTTTCCTTTTCATTACAATTTATTTTTATTATCATCATTATTATTATAGTTATTAAACTGTTCTTATCTCAACCCACGAATTTTCTTACTTTTTCTCTTCAGATTCTCTCCCCCATCCCACTGGGCGGGGGAGGGTGAGCGGGCGGCTGGGTGGTGCTTGGTTGCTGACTGGGGCTAAACCACGACAGTCCTTTTTGGTGCCCAATGTGGGGCACAAAGGGTTTGAGGTAATAACAGGTTAACCAGAGCTTATTAAGGAATTTATATCTGTTAACAATTGCAGGTCATGATATTGATTCTTCTGTTCTCAGTATTAGTTTACCTGATCTGCACCATGCTCTTTTTGTTGCCGTACACGTTAAAGATTTGTGTTGGGTTTTGCAGTTTGCTGTGCTCTGCAGTGATTAGTGATGTTTTGCCTGGGAGGTTTGTTATTAAAACACTGGCCTTGAGCTTAATCTGGTATTTGGGTTTTGTACTGAAGCCATTACTGTACTTCGGGTACCACCTCATGGAGACAATTAGCAATTATACTTCCTCCTCTGAGAGGTTTTTTATGGAGGAAATACAGAATGGCACCTTCGCTATCTTCTTTTATGCTGTTTCCTCCTTCATTACAGTAACTTTTCAGTATTGTGAACATCCTTGGATAGTTAAGGTACTTATATTGGTATTTCTCAGGAATATCGTTTTGGTTTTGTCTAAGGTTAATAAGCAATTGAAGAATACCACCCAGAGATCTGCCCCAAGGCAGGATAGTTATGAGTGGCAGGGTGTGTGGGATAGCATGGGCAAATGCCTAGGTCGGTGGGCACCTCCAGTGTTTTTGAACTTCACCCCTGAACAAGTGCAGAGTCCTGAAAAATTAGTAGAATATTTGGAAAAAGTATGCTGTCACCCTGGCAATTCTAGGGAGACACAAATCACTGCAATGTGCTGGGGCCCGGCCCATGCCTACTGAGCCCTGTACAACACTATTCAGTACCTTCA
Source organism: Fregata magnificens (assembly GCA_013389945.1). NCBI lineage: Eukaryota > Metazoa > Chordata > Aves > Suliformes > Fregatidae > Fregata > Fregata magnificens. The sequence continues at coordinate 2,050 of WAAD01021854.1, read as the reverse complement.
AGGGGAAGAGAAGGTCTCTGGATCTGAAGACAAAATGACAGGCACTGCGGGTACTCCAACCCCAGTGACAGGCACTGCAGCTGAACCAGAGAACCAACCTGTGCTGGTATCAGTTGCCCCTATACACAAGAAGAAATCTCAGCAGCGAAAGTCAGCTCATTTAGAACGAGATAATGAAGAAGCAGGGCCATCATGAGGAGAGGAAGAGGAAGAACTCATAAACGACATGGAAACCACCCAATCCCTATCCTTGAGTGAGCTGTGAGATATGCAAAAAGATTTCAGTTGTTGTCTAGGCGAGCACATTGTCACCTGGCTGCTCCGATGCTGGGATAATGGGGCCAGTAGCCTGGAATTAGAAGGTAAGGAAGCCAAGCAGCTGGGATCCCTTTCCAGGGAGGTGGGCATTGACAAAGTGATTAGAAAAGAGGCACAAGCCCTCAGCCTCTGGAGGCGACTCCTGTCCGCCATGAAGGAAAGGTATCCCTTCAAGGAATCATAGAATCATAGAATGGTTAGGGTTGGAAAAGACCTCTAAGATCATCAAGTCCAACCGTCAACTAACACCTCCATGCCTTCTAAACCAGGCCCTGGAGTGCCATGTCTACACGTGTTTTGAACACCTCCAGGGATGGTGACTCCACCACCTCTCTGGGGAGCCTGTTCCAATGCTTAACCACTCTTTCGGTAAAGAAATTTTTCCTGATATCCAATCTAAACCTCCCCTGACGCAACTTGAGGCCATTTCCTCTTGTCCTATCACTTGTTACTTCGGAGAAGAGTCCAACACCCGCTTCACTACAACCTCCTTTCAGGGAGTTGTAGAGAGCGATAAGGTCTCCCCTCAGCCTCCT